>OMKR01074327.1:0-10663 GCA_900302355.1 Cyttopsis rosea
CGACACAAAATGTTCTGCTGTGATCCATGTCAACTGATCTTGACAGCTGCACTGGCTCATCCCATCTCATATCGCAGCTTGTTCATTATCAGTTTTTATGGTGTCCAGTGTGATGCCAGGAAGTGTGTTTTAAGTGTCAGTGATTTTTCAGGAAGAGAGAAGATAAACATGGCCTACATGATAAGTCCCATGAGCCTTGGCAATTGCCAGCAGTTTGCAAGCCTTATCTGCAGATAAAATACGGAAAGTTACAAACAGGAGGCACGGCCCAGCACATGGAAATGTACTATTTGTTTTATGATTGTATGATCTGTGCACAGTTAAAATATGTATTTAGCTCCTAAGAGTATAAGAATAACAACCTTTTACCTACTTGGCATTATTTTGTAAATGGGTTCCCTGTCCAATGTAATGGCTTTGACTTGGCAATTTACTTGGACATATTCTGTGAAATTGTAATATTTTAGTTTGTATAGGAAGTGTGTGTGTGTGTGTGTGTGTGTGTGTGTGTGTGTGTGTTGCAGATTTAATGTTTGCATTTATTTCGCAACTTGAGTATTTCCAATGTGAATAAGGACAACACAGGTAGTTGCTCTAGATCTCTGTGGCCTGAGTTTTCAGAGGTAAACTGAGCTGATGTGGTCACAATTGTAAACAAAACAATATTTGTATAGAGTCAAACCACAACCAAGGCATTTGGCAACTCTTGTACACAAGCTCTTGTTGAATCGGTATTTGGTGAAAAGTAACATGTTGTTTTGAAATAAAAACATTTCTGCCTCTGCAACTGTGTGATCTACAGAGTTTTCACAAATCTTTTGAGTCAGCTTTCTATTTCAAAATCCTCCACCTCAAAACTTTCATTTATTTTTCAATTCTTGTCGCTAGGTAGTAGCTTAGTGGTGTTTTTTGTGTGTGTTTTACCTATGAATACTCAGTGTCACAAAAATATTGCTCTGCTTGCCAGCTCTACAGCGAGGCATATTTTGCATCACATCATGAGGATCAAGCTCTCTGTAGGTCTTCCTGACGCGCACACACGCACACACGCACACACACACACACACACCCCTTCAGTGGTCTCCCTGTTAGTATGGTTAAAGCTCAACTATAGAAGGGGGTGAAGTCTGTAGAATGTCCCCCTGCGTAGATGTCTGCTCCCTGCTTTCAACCTGTAAGCACCCTTTAATCTACTTTTTGCCTTTGCTTCTCAGAATCCACTTTATCAAGCTATCTGTCCGTACAGCTATTGTGGTTTTCATTTGCCGCAATAAAAAGAGACCTTTACACTGTTTAAACTGGATCTCTCAGGTCAGAGTCTAAGGACACAAGGAGTTTGTTGTACCTTGCGCACATACAGACTGTTTCAGCCATTGATATCTACTAGTTTCTAGGGGACGGGAAGCACAGGTGCTAGTGGTTATGGAGAGAAGGAAAGACTCACTGAACCAGCAACCTGCTACAGTCGATCCTTACAACTTGAAGGATTTATCGAGGTAGGATAAGTGAAAACTTCCTGTTTCAAATATCTCAACCTAAAAATATCAGACTGGGTCAGATTTAAAAGTCCTCTGGCACCTCGTTTTGTACTCTGTGCTGGGAATCATGTATGTTATTTTCACAGGTTCATTGGCCTGGAAGTGCAGTTAGTTTGTCATCTGAAGCGTACCGTTCATGTCATTGCAAAGTGCACATTTCTTCATTTAAAAAATAAAAATAAAAAAACATTTTGTGGGATGATTGTTTTGATCGCTGGATTTACATTACATCATTTTGTCCAAAGCGACTTACATTAAGTACATTTGTCCCAGTATCTAACCAGCTGTATGTCATAGCCAGCTAAACATTCTCTAGAAACAAGCAGTACTATTGGAGTTTTACTTTTTTGTAATGAAAGTATCTTAGACAGTAGATGCTCAGGGGGCAGACGGATCAGACAAATGCTTGGGATGTATGCATATTGTGCATCCCTTTTTATTATTATACTTGCAAATACTGAGAGAAATATAATGAACATTTTGTCTGCAAGAGTTTAGCCGAGTTGAGTTGTAAAGCTTCTAAGGTTCAGAATTCATGGCACCTGCCATGGACACTTCACTTTCTCACTTTGCGTGCTTGAAAATGGCAACTTATAAGATTCAGAGGGTCTCACGAAACCCCAGGGCGCAATGAAAGTGATGAAAGATCCCATGAATAGCAATGCAAGATCCCACGTGTCATGCGTATATTTACTCATTTATATATTTATATTTACATTTATTTATATATTTATTGCCTTGTTTATTCATTTCAGGATGTATTTGTGGAATCGATTAAATTATGCGCTATACTGCACTGAAATTCAGGCACCGATGGCTGATTTTTGGGGATAACTGTTCTAATATTTGAGAACTTGTCTTTCTGTCTCTAAATCTCTAAGTAGCTACAGTAAACTATGCAATCATACAACTGACACTTTTTCTTTATTTAAAAGCTTTTTCACAAAGACACTGTTTACAAGGTTAAGTGTTGCAGGTCGCTGTTGAGAAACCATTTAGTCTAGTTGCAGTGTCTGTAATGGGTTGGGTAAGTGGTAGCTGCAAAATGTGCTTCATGTTTCTTCCATTGACCTTTAACCCAATTATACCGTAGGACATCATGCATCGGCATCCATCAGCTGAACAACTCAAACCTTTTGAGGGCTTGATGTACGAAGACATTATCTATTCGAGAGGAGGATCACTACTAGAAGTTTCCCAAAACTTAGAAACTCCTATAATCTTTATTTTTCTTCAGTTTCTCACTAAGCCATAGCATGCCTCATGATATTGTAGTTATTTTTATCCCCTAAATTAGTGAAATGGTCTCATGATCGTATGGAACATAAACAAGGGAGGAAAAACAACATAGCCTGAGGAGGAGGAGCAAGTACTAATGGACCGCTCCCAGATCAGGCCAGATTAGCCGGTTTGAGCACTTCTCTGGCATGTTATACACGCACATATGGCTTTCAGAATGTCCTGCGTGCCGCATTGCAAATCTCAAAAAGAATGGATTTGATTGACTCGTTGCCAGCCACAGCCTTCTTTTCTTAAACGTGTCCCTACCTGTGCTCAGCTCTGCTGACTTGGTGTGTGTGTGTGTGTGTGTGTGTGTGTGTGTGTGTTCCCTGTATGTCTGTTGCTTGGGGGAGTGTCGGGGCTTGACGTCACCCGCTACGGAGTGTCACACCATTCTGAACACAAAGCCACTTCCTCTCTCAGACGAGCGTTCACACAACAGCTTTTCTCTGACTGGACCAGGCTGCAGACCCCGGCTTTTGTTCAGACAGTTTGTTCAGTCTTAACAAGTTTTCCCTTTGGGAATCTTACTTGGGTTTTTGTTGTTTGTTTTTTCATTATTTTTGCTTTGAAGATGACTTAAAGCCGAATTCATAGTGGTTTACTCTTTATCCAAATAAAAGGAAATGCCTACTGTAAGTAGGTACATGAGTTTTCGTTCCTCAAAGAGATTTTCTCCAAACAGGTAAGACAGCAGTGATTGTTCGAGCTCACCCTGCTGTTGTGTAGTAGTTTATGTCCTGAAGGTCCTGAAACTGTTTGCATTCATATTTGAATTTTGAGGGGAAATTTGTTTGCATTGCATTGCGTTATTTTTGTGTTTGTATTGGAGATTTGGGCCACCTTGAATATTTTTACTGTGTATTTTTAAAAACTTGATGTTCTGATGGTCTTTTTTAAAGTCTGAATTAGTTCAGTGCCTTGCTTAAGAGAGGACCAAATGGCTTTTCAAGGACTCTGTTGCTGAACCTGTGTTTTGCTAAAATCTAGTTTGTTATTGCATATTTCTACACAGATTAAGTTGTACAGCGGCAGGGAATGTAGTTTTGCAACTACAGGTTGATTGACACAATATTGATTAGCAAGAACTTCCTCATGGGAATTTAGCATTCTGAAATTGGCGATAAATATTGACTTAGATCCTTGCATCCTTTTGCAGTTTTAAGGTTAATTTTGACAAGGCGCAGCTCCCGAATGGTGGCTGTTGTTTTGTTTTGTTTTTTCCCTGCAACCAACTGACCAAAACTTATTCATCAAAACATCAGACTTGCCGGCTGTGCCTTTTTCACAGACGGCGTTCCGGCTCCGTTTCGCCTCTGTGACTACCTCCACTGCCGGCTCAGAGGCGGCTCAATAATGCCCCCTTCGCGTTCGTACCTTTTTTTAATACAGAAGGGCGAGGCGGAATAATGGCGCAACATTCCCGCTTTGAACAGGATGTGTAAAAGGGGCTCTAGAGTTTTTATTTTTATTTTTTAGCTAGTTTAGCTTCCAGGTTGTATATAACTTAATTTAGTTAGGGAAATAATCCATTGGAATGATTTGGCTTATTTATTTTTACATATTTGTTTTACAAATCTGTCCTAAATTAGATTTCAAAACTCAAAAATAAAACTCAAAAATGAAAAATAATATCCTGATAGCTGCAAGTAAGACATTAGTTCTAGGGTTGTCCCATGCTGGGGATGTGATGAAATCATCGAACTTGAGATTAGGCACTGCCTGCTACCTCTTTTGTTCTCATAACAATGGTTATCTGAAGCAGTAATGTGGTGGAAATGCAAACAAACCTACTGTTATTGTGAAAGATGTCTGTAAATGCGAATCCAATTGGATATTTGATTCCCGTCCATTTTGTGAACAGTTACTAAGAGGCTTCTTCTTGCCCCGTCTAGCAGTTACCCTGTGGAAAGCAGTGGCGGAGGAGGGCTGTCGGTCAAAGTGAAGAGAGGGAAGGGCAGCTTTAGCAATGGCAGCTTTAAGAAGAAGATGGAGCCCAGAAAAGCCTCAAGTCTGGAAGAGGTCCAGCTGGAGATCCAGCAACAGCACAAGACCCTCGTCAGACAACTCCCTGTCAGGTAGGCCCACCAGAACCTTGCTCCACACTGTATGCACCCCACTCAAAAACATTTTTGCCCAATTCAGTGTGTGTAGGTGGAATCTTATGCTCCTAGCCGTTCACAATCTGGTGTAATCATTATTACTTCTGACCTCAGTCAAGAATGTTGGCTGTCCAGGTGATTAGAGTAGGAAGACCTTGTATATGAACACAGAGATGCAGATGACCTATCCTGCTGAACTGGTTAAAAAAAATTAATGTAATGTAATTAATTATGTAATTTCTCATGATTTTAGATTTCTAAGTAAGACAAGATATTAGTTTTGATTTGGCAGTTGCACAACTAAAACTTATGACTGGAATTTCCAACAAATGGCTTCAGGGAAAGCCTGTTTGCGTACACACACTTATGCATTAGCTATTTATTTACAGCACTCAAGTGGAAAGTATATTTATCTCCTCACACTTGCATCAACCAGCCCCAAAACACATTTCCTCTGAGCAAACATTTTCCCTTCTGTTGCTGCAGGTCACAGACTTTCGATCTAGACAGCAGAGGCTTTGAGAGAACTGAAGGCACTGGCACGCAAAGTGTAAGTTCATTTCTGTCTACTTTCCTAAGTAGTTTGTAACACCCTGCAGAAACGCATATATCCATGTTATTGGAGTTACAGAAAATAATGTTAAAGATTGAAATGATAAAAGATCTTAGCATTTGGGTGGATACTATCATGTTGAACAATAACAATAACTGTAGGATGTAGTGAAAATGACATATGGTGTTGAAGTTATTTTTATATTAAACTGAGATTCAGATCTTTCCAGAGGTACATTGTCATAACATATTTTATATTCTGTGTTCAGAGTTTCATGAAGCACAACAAGACATTCCACAAGCTGTTCCCAGACATTCCAAAGAGTGAAGACTTGATGCACGGTAGGATGCTGCATCACAAACTTGCATGTTAAAGAACGTGATTAACCCAATTAACTTTATTAAATTAATTAAATTAATTTGCATTTATTTCAAAACCTAGGAAGCACTTGGATAGGGACTTTGTGAAATTATAAATGTAATATATTTTGAAAGTGTGTAGAGTACTTTTCAAAACGTTGTTCACCTGTTTTTTCGTGGACCATAGACTTCAGGTCCAATTAATTAGTTAGTTAATTAACTATAACAAAGTGCTTCATCTCCCTCAGCGTACATCTGCGCCCTGCAGAAGGAGGTTCCCTACCACGGCCGGCTCTACATCACAGACAGCCATGCCTGTTTCTACTCGTCCGTTCTGCTCAAAGACACAAAGGCAAGCAGCAATATTTCCTTCTTGGAATGTTATTTTGTTGATTTATTTATATATATTTTTGAGAACTTTATCTAACTGTCTGTACTGTACCGTAGGTGGTGATTCCTGTCTCCAGTATTCACATCGTGAAGAAGCAAAACACGGCCTTGCTGGTTCCCAACGCTCTTTCCATCCGCACCTCAGAAGGGGAGAAGGTGAGTTCCCCACCTGCCTCAGCCCCACGCAGCCACCTAAACGAGGAAACCACTTTCATTCCAAGTCAACTAAAGTCTTGTTCAACAGTGTTAAACTTTGCAAACTCTGCAATGCATGCTAATTGATGACTACATGGCGCTGTAATCTGCCTGTTTTGTGTCTTAGTTCCTGTTTGTGTCCCTGAGGAACCGAGAAGGCTGCTTCCAGCTGCTGCGTAGCGTCTGTCCCCAGTTAGAGGTGAGTTGATCCGGAGGGAGGGAGGGAGGGAGGGATGGATGGATGGATGGATGGATGGATAATTAAAAAAATCGCATTAAAATGTTTGTTTTGTTCCTCTCCATAAGATTAAATGTTTTTTTTGTGTCTTTACAGGATGGCAGCACCAACAGCAGTCCAATCTTCTCCTCAGCGGAGAACAGCTTCGATAAGGGCAAAGTAGTGGTGAGTGTCTCCTTCATTTAACACCCCCTTGAAGATGGCTAGAAGAATTGGTGTATGCAATTCTTGCATGTTGTTGACTAGTTTTCTGTTGATTGTTCCCAACAGAACTCCAGCCAGTCCAGTCTGGACGACAGCTTCGACCAGTGCGACGGCTCCGACTCCCGAGCACCACCGGAACCGCCTCAAAGACCACAAAGACCCCACAGAGGTGAGAGGTCAACAGGAAGTCCCAACTGTTCTAAATAAGAGTGTAAAGAGTGTAAGTTAGCAGGAAGGGACAGGAGGGAAGAGGTCATGTTGAAATTAAAACAGGTGTAGTTCATGATTTCAACATGGCCGTTTTGAATTGTTTCGTAAGTCTTTATTATTCGATCGGCCGGTGGATAGCGGCATTATCTGCTGTTCTGTTCCTTTTCTTGTTCCTGCCAGCAGACGGACAAAGTTCAAGGTTTTGATTGTAATAATTGTCTAATGTTTCTTTTTTTTTACTGCTGTTCCTCAGAACCAGTGCCTAATGGAAACATGTCCTCTTTAAAGAGCCTGCACGCACAGCACAGCGACAGCTCGTCTTCTGAGGAGATGTTTGAAGGTGAATAGTCTGGAGTTTGAATTTATGCCTTCTTCATTTTAACATGAAGATTTTGTTAGTTTTTATTTATCCATATATTTTTGTCAAATTAGTAAAGTCAACATTACTGATGTTATAAAGTGTTAATCGCTGAACCCAATACTTGCCTTCATAACCTGTGGAGATCAATCCCCTTGTTATCTGACCTAAAGGAAATAAATAAGTTATAACCTGTCGTCTTTCTACTACACACAATACTTGGCTCTGCCGTGTACCAAACATATACTAACTTTTTACCTTTATTCTTACTTGTAATCCTATTGAATACGGATGATTTGTACAAAAATCAACCTTTCATTGAAATGTGTTTTTAAAGTACTAAACCCTGTTAAACATACACAGTTGGGACGAATCGGCACAAAGACGTCATTTCATCAGAAACCTCGGGTCATTGTGAACCTAGACTATAAAACTCTATACCACAATGTGACAACCACTTAATTTGGTGACTATGGTATTCATTGTCCTCCTCGTTTTGGTCCTCTGAAGTTGACCATGCGACTCTCCTTGACCCCCGCCTCCCCGTCTGCTGCTCAGGTGGATCCTGGGTGTGGAGCGTGACGGAGCGCGCCCGCTCCCTGCTGGTCCAGAGGGAGGCCAGCACCCTCAACACCCTCCTCTTCGTCTACTTGATCCTGTGAGTCTCATCTCTCCGTGCAACCTTCCTCCCTTTTCTGTTCTTCACATTTAGGATCAAATCAACTTCTACCAAGGTTTAGAATATGTTTCGTTTGAAATGTCCTTGAAAACAATGTGATCATTGAAAACCTGTGATGTTCCCCCTGGTTTTGTTATTCAAATCATAGTGTAATTACATTTTTCTACGACATAGATTATGCCAGGGAATGTCAATTTATTCCAGCATGGTCTGGAAATGGACAATAGTAGATGACATTGAGATGAGTGTATGTACACACTGGAATGCAGGAATGCAGTTATCTGGCTTGGATCGCAGCTTCACACATGACCGCACTTCTAAAGGTTCTGATGGAGCGTGGGCGCTGAATGTGACTGGGTGTGTGTTTTTAGGGTGGTGCTGCTGCTGTTGTCCTCCGGCTACATTGGGCTGCGTATCGTGGCTCTGGAGGAGCAGCTGAGCTCCCTGGGGGCGCTGTCAGAGTTCTCCCTGCAGAGCGGGTCAGTCAATTTGTCCTCAATTTCCTTCTTTTCTGTTTTGTTCTTGTTAATTGCAATTATTTAGTTGACAATTGATGATTTCATGATTGTAACCTCACACTAATGGCTCATATGAACGGCACAGATACATTATGTTCAGAATTGGGATTAAAGGTGAGCCTTGTTATCTTAGTGGTTATTTCCTCATGTAACCTTTGGTGTCCTTTTCACTTCAAGGAAATGGAAATGAATTCCCGCTCTGTTCTAAACTGGTTCTCTGCTCCTCTTCCCCAGATACCAAGACACATAGCACTCCTTCGCTGAAGAAGAGTGAAGACTGATGATCGGAGGGGGACGGAGCTTCTCCACAGCCATCAGGACGGTTCCCAGCGAGGCCCAAAGGAACCACAGCCGACGTGCAATTTCAGAGATTATTCCCCAAGACAGCTGGCTGACTTGAAGGGCGACACACATTTCCTGCTTGAGAACCAAGGGCACGGCACAACACAACACACACACACTTACACACACACACACACACACACACAGACACTGCCTGGTCGCAGTGTGTCTGTGTGCTCCGTACCAAAGCCAAATGACTCCCTCGTGAGGACGCTCCCCGGTCGACATTTCACCCGAGGCCCTGAACTTGGACTCGTTCATCATCTTCTTTTTCACCTGTCATCCTGGAGCCAGAGAAGCAGCAGGTGCACGTGCTTTGCATGAGCGCACGGCCATGACTTCCACTGGCTTCTTTTGCCTAGTACATTTACCTACCTGGAGGAGGGGAGATACAAATGAGCGGAGTCGACTGTTTGGGGCGTTCACTTTGAGAGGTTCTACTGGTTCTAATCTCCCAAATCTGCTTTTGGGTGAAATGAGGAGATTTTGAAAAATCTAACTCTGATTTTACCACAGAGGTGGCAAATGTTTGAACCTGTAAAACCCCTGCCAATGGTCTCGTCCTCTCTTTATGTCATTCTTCATTTTCCAACCTTTTTTTTTTTCCTCCATCTTTAATTGTTCTAGATTGCAGTATTAATTCCCTGGCATTTGGCATGATTTGAATCTATTTAATGATGGATGCTCGGATGTCTCCAGTTGATCTGTGTCTTCTATGCACACGCTCCCAGCACAGCGGGACATCAGGTCGCCTTTTCTATCACCTCGGTCCTGGAAAGTACTTGTGATTATGAGTAACGCGTCCAGTTCTGAGACCTTTTTTTTCTTTCTTTTTTTTTTAATATGTATTTTCTACCTGACAACGACCAAGTTGTTAATAAGCAAAAAAAAACGTTATTATCCTTGGCTGGCCTTTGGAGAACCAAGCAGCATTTCAAAGAGATTTAAACTATCACCAATACTGTGTTTACGATGTTGATGCATGTGTCGAGATTGACGCACTCGCATCTGGATCGACTCATTTACGTCACCTTGAGAGATGTGTCTACGATCTATGAAAACCACACTGGTCTGAAGTTTCAACGGCCAAATAGAAAAACGATGGTGGTTCCCAAAAAAAAATTTATATGCAACGAGTGATTATGCATGTTTAAAAAAAAAAAAAATTTAAAAAAAAAAATGTCATTAGTTTCTTTTCATTACGGTATATTTTAAATCTGAATTTGTTTGTGGCTAAAGGAATAATTTAATGAAAAATAATTTAAATAATTTAAAAAAATAAGCAAAAAAGGAAAAGTGAGGGTGGAAGAAACCGCTCGAGCGAGCAAAGCGCACTTTAGAGGATGTGTTGTGCCCATCACAATCCAAAGACTTCACATCTGGACCGGGCAGGAGTGGGCTGAGGGCCAGTGGGCGGGGGTTTCTGACGGTGCTAAGAGCGTATTTATTTTTAACTTTCACTCAGGGCCAGGGTGGTGGGTGCTACCCGCCCAGGGGGCTTCATTCTCTTTTGCTTTGTGATTTTTGGTCTTATTGTCGAGACTTATTCTGTCAAAAACAGCTTTTCTAGTCGTCCCTCAGAGAGAACTGTTTCTAATCACATGTGACTTTGACTTTAACCCCCCCACCCCCGAGTTATTTTGATCGATGTATTAACTGTATTTTACATTTCAAAATACTTGGACACCCCCCCCCC
>OMKR01074329.1:0-11469 GCA_900302355.1 Cyttopsis rosea
GGCAGATTTGCCCGGTTGCTTGTAATGCTGTTAAATTAAATTAAATCAAATACAATACAATGCAATGTCGGTCGACCGCGATCTTGCACCGCGCGGTGCGATAATCCGCGGGTTCGCTTAGCATGAGGTGTTAGCTTCAGGCATTAGCCATCAACGCACAATGGCGGCGGCGGCGACGCGGTGCCCTCTGCAGGGCCGCGCGGCCTACAAAGGGTTAGCAACCACCACCACCACCACTACGGAACCATACGGCGGCTTTTGGTGAATAATGGCGATAATAACAATAACAATAATAATAATAATACCAACAACGCGTGAAAACGGCGCTTTAGAGAGTGGTCGCGGAAGTGTGCGCGTTTGGAGTCGCGCCGCGTGAGAACCAGCCGTTCGACCGTGGACGCGGTCCCACTTAAAACGTTCCAATCGACGCCAAAATGTTAACCGCGGCTCGGGGAGAAACCACACGAATACACACACACGGCCCCTTGCAGGAAGCATACTTACCCGCTCGGCGTAGTCTTTGTCGTTATCGCTCATTTTCTTGTTGTAATAAACAAGAGTAATGTGGATTAAGGCGCTTTCTACCGAGCTGCGGTGTGTGTGTGTCCGCGACTACGTGTGTGTGTGTGTGTGATAGTGACGCAAGGATCGCAAACGATTCGCTCGCAACGAACGAATCGTGTAAGTGAATCGGCGGCCTGGTCACTGAGTGGGCGGAGCGAGCCAATCTTCGACTCACACAATGAAAATATTTTTTTACTGAGAGCGGAAAATATCCTAAAGTCCACGGCGATTAAAAAGAAAAAAGAGGCCAGGGCATTTGGCGTAATTCACGTCGAATGTGACCGACGTACACTCAGCGTTCCGCCAAGATAAATACTTTTGACAAGACGTTGATTATTGTTGTGATTCAGACTTGAAGGTGCAGTGTGCTACTGTGGAAACATGGCGGCGTCCATGGAGGCAACCCCCCCCTATGTACATAGAAACAGCTCATTCTAAGGAAACGAAAACACAATAGTTTTCTTGGGATTACACACTAATTAAAACATACTTATGAATGTTATATTCCATTCCTGCCAAGTCTGTTCTGCAAAATGCCACAAATTCTACACACTGCACCTTTAAAAAACGTTTTTAAGAGAATTCCGATAATAGATTATCTGGGATCCATTCTTCAGCCTAAATAAATAATTGTGACAGAATTAAATGATTCTTGTGAGAACTACATTCGTAACTCGGAGCCGAACCGACTCTCCTGACTCTCGTTCGTGGATCACCGGAAGTCCTCCCTCGCTCCCGGATCAAACGAACGAAGAGTCAGAAAATCGACTCTTTTTTAAAATTTTATTTTTTACTCAGCGACTCGTCAAGAAGCGAATCTGAAAAAGGAGTCGAATCGCTCATCGCTGTTCTGGAGGAAGCGGCGGCTGTGTGTGTGTGCACGCGCCTCGTGCTAAACTCCTCCTTCCTTCACGTCCTCGCGCGCTATGGTTCGCGCGGGGTTTTTGTGACGCCGGCAAGATCGTTCTCGAAGGGAGCAGGGGGCGTGGCCCTGGTGCGGAGGACGCACAGGACGGTCATTAACCTTCGTAGCGCGTAGCGCGTCCGCCATATTGGAGCGGCCGAGGTCCGCTAGTAAATAAATACACTGTATTGAGAGACCGTAGACTTCTCTACAAAATGGACTGCAACTCGCTTAATTCTGAACCGATTTTCATGAAATTTGGTTGGAACATGGCCTTGTGGTTACTTATTGGAATTAAATTCAGTTACCGAGGGCGGATCTATGCCGTCTAACCTCCATGCCAAAACATTAACCTCCTGAATAGCCACAACTTCCTCTGGGACTACGAATAGGCAACAATATAGCTGCAGGCAGCAATGCATGGGGTCCAGGTTAGTCGCAGCAATTGCGTCAACGGCAATTGAGAGCACCAGTCACCGGCCATTTGGTTGTGGAAGTAAATTATTCATTCATATTCTGACTCGAGGTTTTGATTATCGGCCATAATGTCGTAACCATCCAAGGTGGACTCACCACGAGCTGGGAGACTGTGAAACGATGGTGCTCGCTCCTGTAGAAGCCGCAAGTCCGTATGATATCAACCTGGTTTTAAGAAAAACATGTTTTATTCTGGATGTCGAGGAGAAGTACTACACTACCCACAATCCTAAAGGGCAACAGCGACGTCTCTGATTGGTGGAGCTCGCTGATGTTGGCAGTGACGTCACGACGTCGACTAGTGAGTTACTGAACCACAGAGCAACCGTGATTTCAACACGATTATTAACAATATGAACACTATATAATGACACACGCTAAATAGTGAGACTGATGGAGAAGAGGAGATATAAGGCGTAAGGTCTCGCCACTTTTATTAACAACAAGGTAAAGGTGATCAAAAAATATACAACAATACACACACTCAATAAAATAATTAGAAATAATAAGCAGGCTCCCTTGAAAATATTTAACCACAGCCTTTCAGTATTATTCGTCGTCTTATTTTTCTTTACAGGTGCGTGACAACGTCGACATTGTGTTCTGATTGGCTCTCGCGTGTGACTGACAGGCGGAAGAAGAAGTAGTTCCTATCAACTGGATATTATCAAGACTGTGGTGATAGCATAGTTACTTTCTACGGTGTCCCTTGATGATGATAAAATACACCTTTACCCCAAATTACTAAATTTAATGTTAGATATCGATCTTTTAATGTGAGAATCGATCCGAGGACAGGAAACGTTAGGGTCGGAAGATTCATCTGGTAGTTGGTTGGCTTGGTTCCAGGCTTAAAACTCTTTATAGAAGGATCAAGAAGTGGGCGGTCACTGTAGCGCTCTATAATGGAATCAGTTGAAGACAGTTAAATTAAACGTGGTTATTAATGCGCCTCAGAGTCATATATACCAAATTGGATGATGATGTCACAAAGTGCTCTGCTCCACTACTTCCGGTTCACACATGCTGTGGCCCAACATACAGCAGTGGCCAATGAGGTATCTACATTTCTATATCTATTTGTGTTACTCTCTCACCCCATTACTCATTAAAGTCATCAAAGTGCTATTTTAAAGGATAGGTTCTCTATTTTTCAATCTAGACCTTATTAAGATATTGGTTCCCATCATTCATAACTGTTCATAGCACAACCTCAATGAACACTTAAAGGTGCAGTGTGTAGAATTTAGCGGCATTTAGCGGAACGGACTTGGCAGAAATGGAATATAATATTCATAAGTATGTATTAATTTGTGTATAATCCCATGGAAATGAAAATCGTTGCGTCTTTGTTACCTTAGAATGAGCCGTTTATATCTCCATGGGGAGCGGGTCGCCTCGACGGAGCGTGTTGCACCGCCATGTTTCTACAGCACCGGGTCTAGAGAGGGAATTTCGTGTTTGTCGCGAGTTTTGCGGCCACCGTCGCTTCTCCTACATGGGGAATTCAATTGGTTGCAATCCGTAACCTCACCGCTAGATGCCGCTAAATCTTACACACTGCAACTTTAACTATTGAGAAACGTACCACTCTCACTGTGCTTAGACACAGTCCAATGGCAAAGGGTTAAGCCTTTCAAAACCATTTTTGAAATCGGGAAGCTCATAATATGACCAGACAGTATGTATATATCACACTGAATAAAGGTCTGCAAACCAAGGATTTTATCAGGTTTTTCAGAATTTTATCAACTCATTTGCACTTCCACAAATCAGCTCTTTTGGCGCAGATCTGCACGAACATAAGACGCTAGAAACATGACGTTGTGTTGTTTCCGTGTGGAGATCTGGTGTAGAAGTGTTTGGAAATGTTTTTTTGGATGTACTTGGTCATTGTGACTGCCGCTCTAAAAAATGGGACAGCTGAAGAGAGCCTGGAAGATGACCCAGGTAGTGTGGCCCTCAACTGCCACAGTCCACGAAAACTACTCCAGTGCTGTGTGCATGATATACGTTTTTGCATTTTGCAAGCCCAAAAAAACACAACAACTATGGATTAAAAATTTAAGGAGAGTTTAATGTAGGCTAAATACTATTTATTTAACCATGTGTGGTTAATTAGTCCAAATGGAAGAAAAACACTTGTGTATACAAGGTGCTAATCCCTCTTAAGCCACTTAGAAAGTGGTAAGGCACGGAGTACTACAATCATGTCCTACAATGTACTGTACTACAAATAGCTTGGTTGGATGCTGTATCTTGGACTACAAAGGGGAATCCTGTTGACGAGATAAAGGATTGTATTCATACATCTCACCTCTTGATATTTTCTAGGACATTGATGGTGTGTTGTGGACATCACACCAGGCGTCACAGCAATATGGTAATTCTCTGGCCCTGCTACCTTTTCCTCACTTATCTATCCCTCTATTTGTCCTTCAACTTCCTCCGCAGCCTGCTGACTCTAGACAGCGAGAAGCAGAAAGGGACGGCCAGGGTCCGCAGAAAGAGAAGGCGGAGGGGAAGGACACGCTTGTCTTCACGGATGTCCTTCCGGCGGAAGAGCACCCACTAGCAGCACTTTGCAACCTTTACTCGACGGCGGTGGCGTGGAACTGGACTGCGGTGGAGCACAAAGAGAGAAAAGCAACTGAAGGCGATGGCAGGAAACGATGGCGATGGCAGGAAACTCTTTTATTTTTTAACACGACTCTCACAGGGTGTGGTGTCTTTCATGGTATCACATCTCAGTATTTATCACAGAGATCTATTATAATATCTGGCTATTTTCTATATGGGATATGACTGTGAATGTGATTATAAAATGCTCAACATTCGGTATAAGTTTAATTTTGTGCCTTAACAGTATGATGTAGGTGAATCTTCTAAAAGGTTCTATCCAGTGTGACTGCATTGTCCAGGACTAAAGAGGATCATCCTCGATAGATTTCAAGTTCAGTAATCCCTTATGTGTTCCAGACAATGGAAAGTGAGTGACCACCTCGCATGTGCTTTCTTTCTAAACAGAAAACTGCTTAATCATTTACAAAAAAACAGACAAACCATTGCATGTATTTTGGTTTTATTGAAAGCAGGTAGAAACAGAATGAAACAGTACTTAAAATGCATATTGGCAATTAAGGTACAGGCAATTGCATGGAGTTCAAATACTTCAATCAATCTTATTTAGAACAAATGTGTGAGAACTAAATTGTTTGCAAAAACACCAAAAAAATATTGTAGATTTGATGATCGCATTAATCTCATCACTCTATTGTAGATTTGATGATCGCATTAATCTCATCACTCTATTGTAGATTTGATGATCACATTAATCTCATCACTCTATTGGCTGAAAGTAAATACTGTGAAGTTGTGAAGTCACACTAGTCACAATAAAAGTGCAGGCTGCAATTTGGCCTATTAAAATACTACTTCTATGCATAAAAGTAAAAAGTGCAGAAGTTGTAACTACTTTAATTACAACGCTTGTTTTACAAGACAGCAGTATGTTAGAATTTAGCTTTCCATGTGATAATCGAGTCGTTGGAGGATTGGTGTCATTTGCAAATACATTTTGAATATGTATCAACATGCTGGATCCAGTTATACTGCTAAGACTATAGCAGAAAAACAATTTTGGTTATATCATGTGATCATATCAAAAAATCTATTTGCTATGAACTGAATACGTTTTCAGTTTACGCACAGTTGTACAGAAGGTTAATTTTATGGAGATCCATCATACTGGGTCCATCTCGCTGCCCAATGGGAATGTACGGGTCTGGTCTGGGGATGATAGTGGGCCCACCATCTTCGGAGAAGGCATACCTGTTTTCAGAATAGACGGAATAGATTTGTTGTAGAGACATCTTAGAAGAAATAAAAACATACAAAACAGCATTTTGCCCGAATCAGCTCACCTTCCATAGTGCATGACAGAGCTATAGTCATACGCAGTGTGCAGGTTGTTTGTCGCCTGCTTCCTGAAGTTATTCATGCGGTCTGTCCAGACACAAAAATAAAGTTTTAAATGTTCATACTTTATCCCCCTGGAACACAACCTGTTTATCCAAATACTAAGACCCAGAATAGGCCTTTTCATGCAATGAGACTGGGAAGTCATGTATTCTGACCTGGCATGATGTTTTTCCACACAATTGTGACATAGCGGTCTCGGTCTGAGCGAGACTGCTCGTGCACGAAGCCAAGAGCGTGCATGAGCTCATGCGACGCCACGCCGGACCAGATGCACCCAGGAGACTGCAGGGAGAGGACCTGGCTGCCTCCAGTCTGCCCCAAATAGGACCAGCAGCTGCCAGCAGCAACACATTTACATAAAGAAACTAAACATTTTGTGAGATATTACGATGTAATCGTAGAAACCATAAAAAAAAACAAAGAGGAACCATAAAACGGTTTTGAAAAGGTTTAAAAAAAACACGTGGTGTGGTCATATTTACCCAAATCTCGGCTGAATATCTAGGAAGTTGGCTTCATGAGTGCGTGGAACAAATTTAACGCATGTCCCAGTGGCGATATCTTGCATGCCAGTTTCTATTGTGATTCTCTCCATATTATCTATTATATAAAAAAAAGATAGTTATGGAAAGTCCTTATGGAAAGTCTTGAGACCATACAAGTCACATGTTATCCCAATCTAGGCTCCGAAATATATTGAAAACTAAATACAGTGAAGCACATTTGTGGATACATACCATACAATGGAGACATTATAAAAGGCACATAAACAAATCCATCCACTGATTTAGGCCACAAACAGGCGTTTCCAGGGCAGGTAATCGTGCTCCCAATATACGAGGTGGCGATATCCCCTTCCTTCAGTGTCATTCCTCGAGGGGTCCGAAGCCCTGATAAGAAATATTTGAATATATTTAATCTGGTTAGAAGTATACCCAACAGTCAACTTCAATAAAAAACAGTTAATGAACACAGGTCACTTACTGCTGTTGGCTTGTAGGATCATGTCCATGGCATTCATTTCATCATGCTCCATATATTCATCTAAACAAACGGAAAACAAGGAAGAAAGAACATGTGACATTTAGAATATCAGTAAATTCAGAATATATGAAATGATTTTAACTGAAACAAACATTTTTCCATGGTATGAACAATGGGCCTCGGAAAGGAATCCAATGTCTTTTAAAGAACCCACCTGAGTATTTTCTTTTCATTCTCACTTTTCCCTCATGGACTCCAGTTGAATTCTGTAATGCATGATAATACAACTCAGTTACAATTCATGACAAGCCAAGCAAAGAGACCGACAGCACAAGACAGCACCGACCTTAAGCGGAAGGGTGTACGCAGGGGACACCATTCCCAACAGGACGCCCACCAGGATCATGGCAGAATACATTCTTGCTTCAGACTGGAGTGTGTGTGTGTATTTCTCACTCTGGTCTTCTAAATGCAACAGTTAGATAAACTCCTCGCCACCGCTGGATCTATATACCGCTCCTTCTCCAGCCCCCCCTGGACGGATTGGGCGCATGTTGTGCTGTGAATCGTGATTTGGACCCCTTATTATCCCACATATGTAATTAACAGAAGTCGCCCGTTGATCCACAGCAGGTGTCCTCCCACGCGCTGACCTCCAGTTGTGCCCCGTACTTTAACCGCTTGTTAGATTCAGCACTTTCAAAAAATTGAACACTTAGAACCGATTCTGCCCGGGATGTGCAGTCACTCAGCAGTTGCCATCTAGTGAGTAAGTGTCCATCCATTCCAGCAGACCCTTCAATTTGTGTCTGACTGAACAGGCAACCTGTCATTTTGACGATCAGCCTTGACAACTATCATTTTGTGATAAAGTTAAATATACTTATCAAAACCATTCCCCAAATATTTTTTATTTTCATGAAGGGGACAATTATTTGGTATGGTATCCCTTACCATAGCACTATACTACATATTCTGCTTTAATATGACTTATACGATGAATATGATTTATACCTGCTTTGAGAAGGTGTGCTTATAGGTCTGCCTGTGTATCTGTGTTTAAAATCATCCACTATCTTTATTTCTTACTATTACATTGAATTTCTTAATATATGTATTGTTAAAAAAACTCATTTGGATTTTTGCTCCACACACAAGTGCTATTTTAATGGGTTATTTGTAGTATTAATGCAATGCATTAGAACGGAGACATCAGGAAAACGAATGCTAAGCCAAAATCTTGTTAACTATCTTGTATTTTAATGATTTTCACTGGGTCTTGCAACCTAAATGTACTCATATCCCCCGGCCACTGTCTTAGGAAAGTTATCAAATTGTAGTTTAACACTTGTGTTCAAAGAAACAACTACAAACAAACAAAAAAAATGTTGTATTGATCTTTATTGAAAACAATCCGATTATTGGACAAAGTTCATTGTGATTATTCCACTAGTTTCTGCATCGACACAGTGCAGACTGGTCCTTAATCATCAATTTCACCTACATGGAGTAAAAGAGAAAGACAAAATCAGTTAGGTACTTTGTGCTTAAATGAAATATCATAATGGCTGACCTAATACATGGATTACCTCTGCCAAAAATGTGTGTGTCTGCTTGTTTATGGACTTAATAGCTGAAAATGTCATTGTGAATATCAATGACAATAGAAATCAATGAAGATATTTGGCCAATAGATGGCGCCAGATCCAGTTAGTGATGGAATTTTATTTATATTAACTCAAATAAATAGGCACTTTTGGGAGTGATTAGTCGATGGTGGTTAACAGTTCTAGTATCCATACCACTCGGCTTCTCAAGAAGGCAAAAATTTATTAGATTGCCGATTTCCTTGTTGCTTATCATTGCGAGCATTGGGTCAAAATCCTCAAAATGAAATGAATCACTGACGACCAATCTGAGTTCATCAGGTTGGTGTTTCATACAAATCACTTACATACAAATATTGTGTCGAAACAAACATTTGTCGTTGGAATACCACATCTGTTACCCCAGCTTAAAATTTGGAACATGCATAGCCATGGGAATTTGCTGTGTAATGTTTTCTGGTTTTACTCTACGAAGTTTGATACCAACCACACTGGTAAAGCCTGTTGATCTTCAGCTTGTCGATGTGGCTGGGAGCCGACACCAGGCCCAGCTTCATGTTTTTGTTGTTCTTAGGGACGATTGTCGGCTCTCCGCCTTCGGAATAGGCGTACCTGAAGTTCAGAAATGTTAGTGTGCATAATGTACTATTTGGCTTCAGGTTTTGGGGGGGGTGGTTATATTAGATGCAATGGTGATAGCACAGTTGGCAAAATATAAGCATAAATGGTAATTTAGAGAGTTCATCATTAAAGGATGGGTCAACCTAGACCCTATTAAAACATTGTCTTCCATGAACTAGAGCTGCACGGCACAGACCATATTTACACCAATCACTGTATCATTGAGATATAAAATGATGTTATACTTTCAGCGACTTTCAAAATACTCGAGTGAGGAATCTGCAGCAGCCTTCAAAAAGACACCGGAAGCTTTCAGTCCAGTCAGATTGTTATATCAAAATCTGAAGCACTTTTGCATACAGCATAATTCTAACTTCCTCAATGTTAACACACTGAGTAAAAATATGGCCTTTATGACTAGTTTTCACCAACATTTTAATAGGGACGTGCATGTAAAAACTTTTTTTTTAACTTACATTCCAAAGTGCATAATTGAACCGTAGTCATAGGGTAAATCAAGGTTGTCGGTCTTGAATTTTTCAAAGTTTCTCAAACGATCTGTTGAAAATGGAAATAATCAAAATAAAACACACACTAGGACTGACCTCTTCAGAAAAAAATAAAATCACAAACTCAAATGCTGCAATTTTCAAATCACAAGAAGACGCAATTCATTTCGTGATCGTGTGTGTGTTGTGGAGGGGTGTTTGAAAATAGGCTTCTCCACAAGATATTCTAGTGTTTTCAGTTCTATGTTCTCCATAAATCAAGCTCAACATTGTCAAACCTTTGACAAAAAAAACAAAAAAACAAAAAAAAAACGCCACATACAGTATAGATCCCAATTGAAATATTCTATGACATAATCCCACTTACACAGATGCACACACACAGCATTTCACCTCCCTAGCCTTTTCAATCACCTCTCCAAATGTTGGCCCACATGATGGTGACGTATTTGTCCCGGTCGGCGCGGGACTGCTCGTGCACGAAGCCCAGGGCGTGCATGAGCTCATGGGAGGTCACTCCGGTCCTCATACAATCTGGAGACTGGAGAGAAACCGTCTGCCGTCCACCACGCACACCCAGGTAGGACCAGCACCTAGATCACGTCGGAAAAATTACAGATTGTTAAACATGTCGCAGCTTCGTCGCAACATAGAGATAAACTCACAATTGCTCTTTTTTTTCCTTTCTTTAGTCGCTTTATTATTCATTTACTGTTTTTTTTTATGGTTATTTGATATCCAGCACTGAAACATTCTTTGTTACTCGGTGTGAAATGAATGTATTTGAATCTTGAATGTGGGCTCTCACCCTGACTTGGGCTGAATATCCAGGTAGTCCCTCTGGTGAGTCCGGGGAACGAAGCGCACGCAGGTTCCTTCTTCTATATTCTCCATTCCTTTCTTTATGATTTTGCTGTCAACCTCGTCTGTGCAATGATTTAGATGATGGAACAAATTGATTTTAAATACAATGATTAATCACTCAGGTCAAACTTTGTGAACACAATATAAGGCGTTACGGATAGTGGTCCAAAAATTATACTTTATTCAATACAAATGTATTTTTGGGGTTGAAAAATGAGAAATGGGCAGAGAATCTTGGAAGAGATTAAATACGTATGTAGTGAAATTCAACACTGAGTGCCACATAATCTTTGGAGACACAAAAGCAGTGCTGCAATTCAGTCAGTGCCATAAAAGTTGAGAATTTCGATACCCAGCCTTTGGCAGCCAGTTCATCTTTTTTCCTCCATCAGCATAAAAAAAAGGTGTCCAAGCTGTAGCTGTATAGCGAGGATCTGCAAGCAGAAGAGTAAAAACATTGAGCTTACTGTACTCGGGTGAGAGCCTGTATGCGATGTACACATGGCCGTCCACCGACTTGGACCACAGGCAGCTCCTGGCAAAGCAAGCCTTGGATCGCCGTCCGGTGGAGACGGCGATGTCGCCCTCCCTCAGACTGGTGGAGCCGTCGATGATCCGGGAAGCTGAAGCACGAAGCGAGGGGAAATATGCGCCATTAAAGGCAAAAAAAACAACCAAAAAAAAAAAGGAAATCGTTTTCTTACCGAATACTTTGCAGGCGTAATCAAAAGAAATCTTACCTTGAAACTCGTTCACTTTGATAATTTCGTCCATGGGTGTCATGTCACTCTGCACCATGCGATCGTCTTAGAAATAACGGGAAGGAAGTGAGTGAGTTTAACTGATTTTACTCTTGAGAATTGGTAGTTAGATAATTCTAACTAGAGATTTAAAATAACATTCAGTGCAAAAACAGCAATTACCCGAATAACTCCTGGGGATCCATTTTGTGTTAATG
>OMKR01074331.1:0-11151 GCA_900302355.1 Cyttopsis rosea
TATTTCAAAATCAAGTACAGCTGAGATATTATCACGCACACCAGAATGTCTTAAGGCATAAAAAGAACCGTATGACGCCATTCTAGCTGGATTGCATGGACATGAAAAATGACTCTACCATGGCGGTCCTGGATTTGAGGAACCAGTCAAAGCGGAACTGGGGGGAGTTGCGGATGCACTGGCGCAGTTCGTCGTACACGCTCTCCTTGTCGAAGCCCAGCTTGTGGAGCATACAGATGAGGAAACGGTCCTCCTCCTCTGTGTAGTTCTTGCCTTTGTTGGTGCCATAGGAGATGCGCAGCTGGTGGAATGGAGCCTTGTATCGACCAATCTGGACAGATCATTACAGAATAATTAACCAATGAGAATGAGGGATGATTACAATAAACAGGCATCCAATGCATTATAAAAGAAATCCATGGCCAAATGGTTGAGTCAGCTACCTTAGAGTCCAATGCTTTCTTGATGCTAATCCTCCTCTGGATCCTGGCCTCTCCTCGCTCTATCTGGGCCATGATCTTCTCAATATCCTGCAGTTCATTGCAACGCTCCCAGAACACAGCTGTGAAAATACACACACATCCAGAAGTTCACAAAGATATGTAATGGAAGACGCAGTAAGGAAACATCACAGTGGGTAAGATGGGGTTGGCCTGGTACACAAAGGACAATCTGGTCCATTACCAGAATATTCCATGACTTCCTCTGGGGTTTTGCCTTCCACTTCCCTGGCAATGTTGTCAATGTCATCTCTTCCCCACTTCTCATTGGCTTTGATGAACTGGTTAAAATCACGCTTGTTCCAAATGGTGAAACCCTGCAAGTTGAGTTTAAGAAAATAAACATTTATGTACTAAAGACACATTTCTTCCCCAATAAACCTCTTGATTTGGATGAACCAAAACCACTTTTTTTTCAGACTATAGTAGTATCTTACTCTTGGGTAGTTGTCAATAGCGGGATTAGAATAATTGTGGGATCACAAATTATTATTTTCAGCAACGATTATTATTAACGATTATAATTATTTTTATCCACTGCTTTGTTAAACTCAGATATAATATGAAATTGTCACTCAGAGGCTGATAAACAGGTACCTGCGAAAGAAGGTTCTCCTTCTCCTCCAGCTCCTCCTCCGTCAAGGCCTCAGCTTCATCTATCTTGGCCTGCTCCTCCTTCTGGTGCTGGGCCGAGTTGGGCATTTCTGGGTTACGGGGGACCTGAAGGAGGACAAGGCAGAGAGTCTCTTAGATGCAACCAATTACACGACTCAATGGGATTGTAACAACGGAGTAGGTAAGAAAAAGAGGTGTGATTGTCCCTCATGACAGGTTTCAGAACTCATAACCGGCATCAATAATAGCATAACTTCCGACTTAAATATATGATTCTTTCTTTAAGAAAGAATAAAAAAAATAAAGGGTGTACCTTATAGCCAATGGTCTTTCTATAGAACAGAATCTCTTTCTCAAGAAGCTCAAACAGACGGGGAGGGAAGAATTGGAAGTCCTGGACATTGGGCTGCTTTGGAGGACGAGGAGCCTGTTTAAAAAAAGAACATGAGATCATCATGAGCACATCTTTAAGGGGCTCCTGCACATGTTGGAACGCTTCTGCTACAGAGATCTGTATCCTCTGGACCTACCTTGGGTGCTTTGGGCTCACTGACTCGCAAGGCTTCTCTGAAGTAGGCATCCACAGCATAATTGGCCTTCCTTTCTCTCTTGGGCGGCTCAATCCAGTTGGTGATGACCTGAACAGACACAGCACGAGGTAAGGTACAACCTGGTTTTAACCACGGGCCACTTTTTTGCCACTTGTATTGCTCCGCAGAGCAATACAAGTGTCTCAAAAGCCACACAGTTTAAAAATCCCACAGAGCAGCTACTAAACATATTTAATTTACCTACTTGACCAATATGATAAAATTAGGCTAGTCCAGTAGGCTTAACACAAAAAATATAAAATTATAAAAAATAAAAATTATATAATAAAAAGAGTAAATTGATTAAGCAATTAATCAATCAATTTATTTATTAATAACAAAAAGGTTGGCCACCACTGGTTTAGAAACATAATTTTAAGTGTATGGTGTTTGTGTGTCTCACCTTTTTCTTCTCTCTGTAGTCCTCCCCTTCAAACGTGTACACACTGCTGTTCTCCGTGTCCATGGTGAAGTTCCTCAAGGAGCCCTCACCCAGGTTGGACATCTTCTCCTTCATCTCCATCGTCTAGTGCGATCGGATTACAATATTAACGCCACTGACTTATACTCTATGTAATAAGAGTCTAATTTGAGAAGTTTGATGCACTCACCTTTCTCTCGCCCCTCTCCAGGATGACGTTGATGTCGTCGTCTGTGATCTCGCTCTCCTTGGAGGCGAAAACATGGGTGGCACCGTGGCGGATGATGGATAACATCTCATCCTTCCCCAATTTGTTCGCACTTGGGTCCACAAGTCTTCCTATAATTTAAAAAAAAAAAGGAAAAGTTAAAACAGTCAATGCCGGCCTTTCTCTACCTTTCTTAACTCTACCCACAATTCAGGATTAATTACAATTGTTGGCACTGTGCGACATGTAAATTGTCAGTTGTATTTATTTAAATTCATAAATTATCTTTTTCATTACAATACATCTCTAATTTCTCTTACAACAACAATTTTACGGGCAAACTAGAGAAAAGCGTACCTTGCTGGATGACAATGGAGTCCAGGCGCAGCTTCATCTCGGCCCGCTCTACAATCCTCTCCTCCACAGTGTTCTCAGTGATGAAGCGGAAGACGCGCACCTGTTTCTGCTGGCCAATCCTGTGAGCTCGGTCCTGAAAAGAGGCAGAGGAGGAGCTCTCAGAACAGATTCTTAAAAGTTGTAGAAGGAACTAAGGTTAAAGGATTGTGGAAAGGAAGAGCCAAATGAATAAAAATCAGTAGTTCATCATCTCTGAGTACTGACCATAGCCTGCAGGTCGACCTGTGGGTTCCAGTCTGAGTCGAACAGGATGACCACATCTGCTGTGGCCAGATTGATACCTAGCCCACCAGCCCTGGTGCTCAGCATGAAGATGAATTTACAGCTGTTGGGCTCGTTGTATGTGTTGATGGAGATCTAGGCACACAGAGAAAAATGTTTATTTTAGATTTAAATACACTAGCTGCAATTCTCTGGAAGGTTTGGACAGTGGGGAGCAGTAGATATCTCACCTGTCTCTCCTCGTGTGGAGTCTGACCGTCCAGGCGACAGTAACTGTAGTTCCTCCACATGCAGTAGTCCTCCAAGATGTCCAGCACCCTGGTCATCTGACTGAAGATGAGCACACGAGAACCTGTGGGACAGAAGAAAGGCGACCAGATGTCAAATAAAGAGACATGTTACAAGTTTATCCACATCCAGATCGACAGCATCTTGATTGGACTTTCAGAGGACCATCCACGCACCCTGCTCCTTCATTTTGGGCAGCAGCTTGTCTAGCACCACCATCTTGCCGCTGTTCACCACCAGGTGGAGGTCGGTGGTGTAGGGAGGCCCCGGCTCGGCGCCGTCAAACAGGTAGGGGTGGTTGCAGCACTTCCTCAGCTGCATCAGTACGTTCAGCAGGCGCATTTTGTCCATCTTGCCGGCAGAGTTCAGGATGTCTATGTCCTTCATTAGAATCTTTGTGTACCTGTGGGGTCGTCACAAATGTTGAGTCCTTTATGTTAAATATCGGCTGACGGCCAGAACAGTTCCATTACTTTTACTAAACAGCATAGACAAAGACATTTGGTTTGGGGTAGAAAGCATCATGATTGACAAACATTTTCTCTATTAGAGGATTTTATGTCGTATGTCCCAAAAAGCAGAGGATCAAGTTTCATTTGTTTATTAACAGACATGCTTGATGTGGCTCTTGGGAGTGAGATGGGAGAGTCTTTGTATTGGGAGATTCTTTGCTACCAACATCACATTTAGCCCGTCTTGGACCAATATCAATAGTATTATTGTACATAGCATAGCTAACTTGGTGAATCTAAACACAGTGTTTGTATGAGGATTGGTTCAAAAGCTTAAGATGTGGACACTCACCACTCTCTTTGCATCTTGCTCAAGCCGACATACATCTTGATCTCTTTCTTTGGAAGCAGAGACTTCTCAACGTCAGCTTTGATACGACGAAGCAAGAAGGGACGCAACACCTACTCAGAACACACAGAAAAAGTGTACGTTTAGCCAGCAGAAACACAACTAGTCACAGGTTAATACTATCAGATTAAACAGTATTACCAGGTACAAAAGAAAAAACATAATACAAAGCTTTGAATACGTACAGTGTGAAGACGTTCAACCAACTTCTCATCGCCCAGACAGTTGTTTGTGTCAAACCAGGAGTCAAAGTCCTACAAACAAACAAAACATGAATTAGCACTCAGAATAGCTATTCATTTATTTTTTAGCGGTGCTGGCGGATACACTTTTAGAAATCACTTCCAACCTCTGAGGAGTTGAACACATCAGGGAGCAGGAAGTTGAGCAGAGCCCACAGTTCATGGAGGTTGTTCTGCAGGGGCGTTCCAGTCAGCAGAAGACGGTTGGTCGTCTTAAACTCTCGCACAATTTCTGAAAGCTATCAAGGAATATAGACATTACATCTTGGCAATTGTTGCAATATAAATATTCAGTGCCATGGGGCATGTGGTGGGTATTACAAGAAATAAGTACTTCAGCATTAATTGTCATTAATTAATAGGTGCCAAACATTTTCTGGTCTGACCTTTGACTTTTCATTCTTGATCCTGTGAGCCTCATCAATGACCAGGTACCTCCAGTTGAACTTCTTGAAGACAGCTTTTTCAATGATAAGCATCTCGTAGGAGGTGACACACACATCCCACTCCCCTGGCAGCAGGACATCTCTGATAAGAGCAGTCTAATAATGAATGCAAAAAAACAAAAACAAAAACAAAAAAAACGTTGTCATTTGGCTTTGCAAAGTACAGGCTGTAGTGTTGAGAGTGCCAAGAATAAGCAAAAGCAATATTATTTACAATTAAGAAACTGAAAGTGGAAATTTCAGCTGTAGACAGGTTTTCTGATTTGTATAAGTCACTTCCCATGAGTAATGGTATATAATAGATTGTTTTGGACCTATGCTACACACATCAACCCTTTCATTGAGGGTTTAATTTGTTTTCACACTATCAATGTCTTAATACAATACATAAGCTGTGGAGTGACGATCAAACATAATAGATTGACCTGAAGAGACAGTTAAGGAATTTGATCCAACATACCCTCTCATTTCTGTCTCCAATAAGGCAGACGGCACGAAGTGAAGGGACCCAGCGCTTGAACTCATTCATCCAGTTGTACAGGGTGGACTTTGGCACCAATACCATGTGAGGACCAGGGATGTTTCTGTAGTGCTTCATGTAGCCCAGCAAGGAGATGGTCTGAAGAGTCTTTCCCAAACCCTGAGGAGAGCAGGTGGCATGTGGTAAACCAGGTCCAACAAAGCACCAAACATATGGAATGGCTCTCCAGGTGTGAAAATGAATCCAAAACACTTATTGTGTGACGATACATACCATTTCATCAGCGAGGATACCGTTGATTCCATTTTCATACAAAGAAATGAGCCAGTTGAGACCGCGGACTTGGTAGTCTCTCATCTTACCACTCTTGACATCTAATTGGGAGAGTATAGAGGTGCCATCAAAACAAAGATCATCTGCTATAGAACTAGTGCTGGGCGATTTTTTCGGTTTAATCGATTCATTTGCATTTTTACTTTCCTAGTTTGTGAAATGGCTGAACCAAAAAAATCTCGATTTAAAAAAAGGTCTAGACCCCGAACAAACATGGAGGCGGACCGTCGTCGTCAGCTCGTTGCACTTGTGTGTGCTGTGTTCTGGCGGGTCTGATTAGTGTAGAATGTCAGCGCCGCAAGTTCAATGCACAACACAACCACGGTGGCGAGCTGTATGGCATCCATGTTTGTTTTGGTGTCAAAATATCGCGAGATATTTTGCCACTCGCGGGAAGATACTTTCTAGCGAGTACCACAAAACTCCATCGCTGTTCCTATCACACTACAGGATTTCAAGTCGTAAATAATAATAATTAGAAAAAAACTGTAGACAACTTCCTAGAAAGTTAAAGGGGTGTTATTTTGTTTGAGAGTATTTTTTATTATAAATTTTATTATCATTGTTTATTTTACAAGTTTTCAGGGATGGCCTAGAAGACTTTTTTTTTTTAAATCTTTGCACAATAATGACAGTCCAGTGGTGCTGTTTTTTGATTTGTTCACATAGCACTGCGCCCTAGACTACTTGGTAATCTCATTTATTTTTATTGCGTTAATAAAGAAAATATTTATTTAAATATTACCTTGGTCTTTTTTCATTAGTTTGAAAAAATAAAAATAAAAAAAATCAAGGTTTTACTTTTAGGCCAAATCGCCCAGCCCTATATAGAACAATTCTGTTTTGCATCTTATACAATAATAAAATAATTAAGAACTTACAGGATGGGGAGTCATCAAAGCGAGTGCACACATTCGTAGTCCTGCTGCTCTCGCTGAGAAGTTCTTCATCCTCCTCTTGCTCTGTGCGACGATGTCGGTTGCTATGGAGAACGGCAAGTGTGATGTCATGTTAACTCGCAGAGTATTAAGTCAAAGGAAAACATTACAAATTATTCGGAGTTCTGTTAAGCGCGATGGAATGTATCCCTAATAACCATGGTATCGCTATGCATGTCATTGCATTATGATCTTGCTCTATTTTTAATCACAACATGTTATGAAATGATGCAGTGATCAGGGTTCCTGACAGAATCAGTTTAATTCGATAGAATACAAAAATAAAATGCATATAAACAAGATTTTAAACTATCAAGCAGCTGGTCTAAATCTCTCTGTAATGTGGTTTTGTACTCACTCTCCAGCAGACAGGAGATTCTGCTTCTCATCTTTCTTGATGCGGGGACGTCCTGGTTTCATTTTCAGAGGAGATGTGGGTGTCTTTTGTGCTGCTGGTTGAATGAAATGGGCAAACACCTCTGTTTGCTTCAACAGGTACTCAAATCTGTTGGTCCGATCCGTTTGCTATGAAAATAAAGAGTTTATGTAGTTAAAACAGGAACAGGGCACAGATTTTGGCATCACTAATGCCTAGTATACACCGAAGCATTTTCAAGATCTTAAGAGAATCACAAGGAAATCTGTTGTCTTAAGGGTCGTTAAAAGAGTGAGCTCCCGTCACTGGCACTAATTTGATTTGAAATGGTCAGAAACTCCAGTCGTGATCAGTTCCAGATGAGTCTGAGACTCTTGTGAAAATATCAGGTTGGTTCGGTATTATCTTAAGTCTCGGCTCCTATTGTGTGCACTAGAATTCCAATAAACCCTAAATTCATCCAATATTATTGCAGTTTGCTATGTAATGTAGCTTTCAGTACCACTTTCTCTTCATAGCCTGGTGTAGAATCCTTCGCCTGGGATGAAGATGCATCGTTTCCATCCTGCCCGGCCTCTGATGAGGACTCTTTTCCAGCTTCTGATGAGTCTGACTTCTCCTGAACAGGAAAATGTACATGAAATCATTGTTTGTTTGTCACGGTTTCTTCATAGTCGATATTTCTTGACTGCCCATACAGCAGCAACGGGTGAATCAAAATGCTGCAGCAGAGTGAAATTAAGTGCTGAGTTGCTGCTGCTCCCCGACAACAAAGACAGTGACGCCGAGCGTAGCGTAGTTCCGTTCTGAAAAAGGCAACGTTATGCTAAAACAGTTAGTGGTGTTAACAGATATCGGATGAAACAAAGATAAACCGACTCAAAGTTTAGCAGTGCAGTTCATTGATGGATTGTGTGGAAGGGTCAAAGTTATGGTAAGAATTCTGCCACAATTCACAAATATATATGATCAATGAAATACAAATACATCAGAGCAAGTACAAATGGGAAAACGATGAATACCACAACCCACAAATCGGTATGAAGACTTTAAATGAAAAGAAAAACCTGCCATCCTACAATTCACTATTACTTGTGTTGTGTATAAATAATTTATATGTAATTTGATATATTTTTATCACTTACTTTTACTTTTTCTTTGCCTTTGCGTTTTTTACCGGCGGATGGCATCCTCTTATGAAATACTATATCCCTGCACTTACAAAGGTTTGATTGGTTCAATTGGATGATCTAAATGGTTGCTTTGCCTGTGGATCCTTTACATTTATATTGTTGTTTTGTGACAAGTCACATAGGAGGGAGGGGTTGGAGCGAATGCACGGAGCGGATCTATGGGATGGAGTGGACTCTCACTATGGCGGACAAAGTTATAGACGAAACTAATAACCTACTTAAGCGGTAACGTTAGTTAGCATCACAAAAACAAAACGAAAAAGAAACGCTAAAAGCATAATCTCCATGATTATGTAAAAACTTGCCGACAGCGCGTTATTTGGGATTTTGCGGTCGCGCGTGTCGCCGTCTGCGACCGGGCGCAAAACAACGTCGCGGTCGTGGTCCACTCCGGGATCCACTCCGACCGCACAGTGAGGCGCGTGTGCGATGCGTCACAAAACACGAATACAAATGAAAACGGATCCACACGTGAAACCATTGTGTTCATATGGAAATATTATATTGTTCACATGTGGTTTACACAACAAAGTAACACATCTTATCAATAGATCTAATGATTGTAGCATTTTAGAGCTGCAGCTAACGATTATTCTCATTATCGATTAATCTGTCGATTATGTTGTCGATTAATCGATGCGTTGTTTTGTCCATAAAAATGTCAGCAAACGCTGGAAAATGTCCGATCGCTGTTTCCCGAGGCGACGTCCTCAAACGTCTCGTTTCGTCCACAAACCAAATATATTCACTTTACTGTCGCACAGGACGAAACCAGAAAATATTCACATTTAAGAAGCTGGAATCAGAGAATTTGGACATGTTCTTCTTAAAGAAAAACAAAAAACAAACCTCAAAACGGTTATCAAAATAGCTGGCGATTAATTTCATAGTTGGCAACAAATCGATTAATCGTTGCAGCTTTATAATATTTATTCATTCGCTTTTTAATTAATTTATGTGTGTGTGTGTGTGTGTGTGTGTGTGTGTGTGTGTGTATACAGTGACACAGAATTCCTTCCATACAGAGTGAGCTCTTATGAAACACCCGGCCTGGTTATGCTGTGTGTGAGTGTGTGCGCGGCTCCAGTCCCGGGAAGCTGTTGATCTGTGGGCTAACCACAGCTAGCGGCTAACTAGCCAAACAGCTAGTGCTGGTCCACTCGCGTTGCGTGGTTCTTCGGGGTCTCGTCGAGTACACGCTCATCTAATGAATCGTCGGCAGACGAGGGAACAATGATGACCCCGCCGACCCCCCGCAGCCAACACGCTCACCTCGGCTCCTCCGGTTTCCTCAAGTTCCGTCTGCTCTTCCCGCTGCTCCACGCCGTTCGCGCTGTCGGACATTGTTCCCGAAATCCGTCCGTGAGTCGAATATCTTCGCTTGTTATTCGACGAGGGTGAGCCTCCGTGTGGAGCGTGTTCGACGCGTTGCTGGCTTTGCGAAGCGGGACCGGGGGCCGCTGCTCTACTGTTGATGGAGAAAGATAACAATCAGTCGCTGGCGCTTTCTTGTCCGGTGTCCGCCGCACGCGCGTTCTCGGCGTCAACGTACCCGGCTTGCGCGCTCTCTCGCGAGAGTTGGGGGGCGTCGGTGGGCTGGGTTTCGCGACAATTCTCGTGCTGCGTTCCATGGGAATTTAAACTCGGAAAACTTCTACTTCCTACTGGGTGATAAAAGACCTGACGTCACAACGGCATGTGCAGGACGAACTGAACTGACAGCTTCTATCAAACATGTCTTCAATATCTAAATGGAGCTGCACACACTCGCTTCAACATAAAATAAAACTTTTAATTATGAACAAACATTTTCACAGAATAAAAGATGAAAGATTTTTATTCGTTGCATGCAATCATAGAAGTACGGTGCAGTGAAATGATGCGGGGCAAACGTCGGAAGAACAACAAATAAGTACGAATATATCAGAAAATGTAATATATACAACAATACACAAAGCAAAACATCTATACATGAATGTGTGTGTGTGTAGTTCAGTACAGTGGTGGAACAGAGTGTATGCTACGACGGCCTATTAGGGCCCATGTAGGTAAAAAATAAATAAAAATAAAAACAATTACAAAGCCGGGGGAAGGGGGGTAATATTCAGAGAAAAAGGTCAGAATTTTACGAGATTAAAGTCACACATTTACGAGAAAAAAAACTGGGAAAGATAATAATGTTGTTTTTTGTCAAGGAACCACATCGATTCGCTTCGTCACACCTCATCACACACAGACGCCACCGGCGTGTGTGTGTGTGTCTCCACGGCACGAGTGAGCGGATCGGTCCGTTGAACGGGTCTTAGGACCCGCCGTCTCGGTCCGTTGTCCGTGTCCAACTATGGATTCTACCGACCCGAGTGACCGAACAGGAGTCGGGTTGCCGTTGCGCGTAAAGCAATAAAAGTGGATCTTTCATAACTTCACGGTGGGGGGGTTAAAGGCCTAGATCTAGAAACATTAAAATAAACCAAAACAATGGTCTCCTATCCTGACAGCGCGCACCGGGTGATTCTGGAGCGGTCCTATGGGGTTACACAGTCGGATAAGTATCCCAACCTAAGCCACAATGATGCACAAACAAACGCAGAGCGATCCGTAGCCGTGTTCTAGTTTACAACTCGCACATCGTCACCTTCGCGTGTTTAAACCCTTCGCGGGTTGTTAATTGTGAATCTCCACCTATTCGTGCGGATCCTTTGTGAGACGCGCCGCCCGGGGGCCGCTCGCAAAGCCGCGGGAGCAACGCCGCCGAAGACGCGTTGTACGGGGTGTAAATTAGAGGCACGCATCCAGAAAGTTTTACACATCATTCTGCATTTGTTAGTGCATTGTGGTTTGCGAGTTGTGAATGCTTAAGAGACGGTTCCAACTCCATACGGTGCGTTCAACGGGCCGATCCGCTCACACACACACAGGTGGCTGGCGTCTGTGGTGTGACAAAGCGATGTGGTTCCTCGACAAAATAAACACAAATTTTCCTCGTATATTTACGACTTTAGTCGCGGAAATTCGGACTT
>OMKR01074333.1:0-10684 GCA_900302355.1 Cyttopsis rosea
GTGGTGTGTCTGTATGTATGTATATATATATTTATATATGTATGGATGTATGTATGCATTCACAAACTGAGGGGGAGGGGAGGGGAGGGGGGGCGGTCCACAAATGTTGAACACATTGTGTAGTATGTATCGTTGAATGTGTTATTTGCAATAAAAAATGAAAAAAAAAAAGTCCCAATAAATAAAATGTGACTTGAGTGAGTTTCAGTTGGATTGAGGAAAGTGTCTTTTTATGTTACAGATTTCAAAGCCAATAAATGGCTCTTCTGTAATAGGTGGACATGTTTATTACAAGTTAAAGACAAGTCAATTGGTAATCGCAATTATTTGTGACACTTAATCGTCAATCAGAACTCTATGGTCGTGACAGCCTTAACAATCAGAAAACCTTTTTCATTCATAATGGAACAAACATGAAATATTGTTGCCCAAGTAATAGGCATTCCTCGTGTTGGCGAAGTGAAATCGGCACGAATAAAATGAAATAGCGTGACGTAACCCAGACCTCCTAATGGTTCCACTCAGGCAGCACAGACCTCATCGTGAGGCCTTCAGGGCTAAAATGAGACGTCCACACAGTGTGACTCCACACTTCCCGGTGGTATATACCACACACACACACACACACACACACACCTGACCGTGATCTTAAAGCCTCTTTTCAGCACCAAACCCCGCCCTGACCCAAACACACGTCCCTCCGTCATGCAGTGGAGCTGTTTTCGTTGCATGAGTCATCTTCAAACCCCAACCCAGATATTTCAGGAGACTCTTTAATCCAGACAAACCCCCTCTAGCTGCTCTTACATCTCCTGCACACACACACACACACACACACGTGTGTTTGTATGCATCACATACGCAATACACACCTTGAGACATTGAGTCATGGGACACACTGTTGTTGATGGTTGACCGACGCCTGATACAAACAGAAGAAAATAAAAATGCCTGTCTCCCTGACATGGTATTTCTCAACAAGTGCGATGCTCTACAATGCAATTAACTAAGACCTGGCTGGCTTAATATTCTGCCAATATGGAAATGTTTTTTTTTTTTACATTTATCTAAAATGTCGTCTTTCAAGCCTTGAGTTAAACTGTGTGATTATTCACATTTTAGGACACCTTTAACAAATAAATGGAACTAAAAAAGAAAAAAAACTATATATTTTTTTTTTATTCAACAAAAACATCTGTTTTATCCTCCTTTTAGGCCAGGGATGCTGTGGAGCGCTTAGTAGAGAGAAAGCTGGATGTTGCTGCCCTAAGGTGGCCATGAAGGCTTACTACAACAGATGCAAACCACTGCAAATAGGAAAGAGCCTTAAATATCCCATAAACCCCATAGAGGTGTGCATGAAATAATGCCCTACAATCTTGCACTGGTGCGACTTATTCTTTTCTATTGTTTTTACTTATTATTTATCTTCTGCTTGATATATTGTAATTTCTCTTTCAAGTCACTTTCAGATAAGACAACACGTTTTTGATGCAAAAATCAAAACAGGGAATCAAAAAAGGTTCATCCTGTCTCATTTCACATAGTTGAGATGGCATGAAGAGTAAGCGTTTCATAACTAACTAACTAACTGACACACAATGTACTGTTATGCACATGACAAAGAAACCTGAAACTTAAAAGGGAATTGATGACTTTCTAGAGGGAAGAAGTATTTGAAAGTTAAAATGAATATATATCATTGAAATGTCCGTATAGCTATAGCAATACCAAGCAGTGAGCAGCAGATGTTCCACAGCAGCAGTGAGGAGCTTGGAGTTGGAAGAGGAGCCTGAAGGTTCCAGTGTTCAGTCTGAGCTGGTGCAGCTTCTAATGAAATTCAGCGTCTGGATACTCAGGACTCTAGACAGGAAATAAAGAGATGGTTAGTTCAGGTGTGTGTGTGTGTATGTGTGCTACTTCATAAGTATGGAATATTGAGCACGGTACGTTGGTTTAGCATTTCAAATATGGGACAAACAGAACATAGAAAAACGTGCGAGAGGAACCTGGTTATTGATGTTCGCCAACATCTGCAGCATCTGTTCTACAAACTGCTTCTGCTGCTGTTCTGTCACCGTGTTAACCTGAGGGTCACTTCCTGAGCGGTCAGAGGGCAGTTCAGGACTCGGGTCGATGCTCGTTCCTTTACTTCCCAGGTCAGACCTACAAAAAAAACATCCCTCAGTAGAAGGTTTTAAGTATGACATGTGGAGAGGGCATGTGGTTTATATGTTCTTGTACCCGGGTATTAAGGCAGGGGCTTCTGTGGCCAGGGTCTGCAGGCCATGTTGAATCTGAAGCAGAGCCTCCATCGCTCTGGGGTTCAACATGGCTGACAGCAGCTCTGGATTCTGCATCTGGAGGGCAACCAAACCGGCTCTCTCAAGACCACACACCTGCTACGGCGCCACAGAAATCTGAAAGGAGGGGGTGGTGAACTCACCTGTTGCAGAAACACTGGAAGCTGTTGTCTCATTTGCTGTTGCAGCTGTGGATTTCCTGAGAACAACGGGTGGCTCAACAGCATCTGCAACAGTATATGGAGAGAATTTGAAGAGGCATTTGAGGGATTTTGGTCATGGTGGAGCTTTTCTGTGCATATATACAAATCTGCTGATGATCTCATTTTGATAAATCCAAGAGTCCAACAATATGGGCCAGGCTCCCATGTAAGCCGAGGCCTCCCAATTGGTATATTTATTCTAGAAAACGCCAACAGCCCAGCTTTTTGGATTCACAATACAGAGAGAAATACAAACAAGACAAGGCAAAAACAAAAGAAAGACAAAATCAAGCAACCAAAGCTTGGCCCAAGTGCAGAAAAGCAAGTTGCTCTGTATTTTAATAACTATTTTACATCATATTTGATTTGATGTGCATGTATAGTATATGTATAATACTTGTGCAGCCAGATTGGGGTTGTGGCTGAGGGTGTCCAGCAGACTGCTGATGTAAGGTCCAGAGAGCAGGTTCTCCATCAGAACTGGACAGGAGGTTATCTGCTCCAAGAGGGTCTGCATGCCTGAGGAACCAGCACATTTGGATACATTTCAAGGGAAAGAAAAGTAGATGTGTAATGGAGAGCGCTTACCTACAGAATAAGAATGACTCACATACAGATAATTTAGGTTTATGCCTTGATTTTCTACTAGTTTGGGTTGGAACATCCCTTTTAAAGAAGTAAAAGAATCTTTTCTTGCCATTGGTAACAGAATTCTGTGGGGTGGAATCAGCCATGGGAGTGGCGGTCACATCTGCAGGAGGCTTTGCGGCAAACTTGCTAGAGGGGAGCGTCTGTCCATTTTGTTTCCTGTTTTGCATGGATTCCCCAGATGGCGAGGTCACCTCTCTATCCCCTCTGGCCTGGATGAGGGAAGGATAGTCAGAGAAAGACAGAGAATTGAGGAAATAGAGCGTGAAGGACAAGTTTAATATACCCATTAGTTTCACCTTGACTTTTACTGGTCATGAAAATCAAGGACATGAAATCAATTCAGTGTGTATATGTGTGTGTATTTGTACCTGTGAAGGGCTGAGGCGATGTTCCTGTGCCTCCATATTAGTTCTCTGAAGCAAGTCAGCAGAGATCGAAACTGGTTTGGGTTGCACGGGTTCCAGGTTTGTTTGCGCTCTGTCCGGATCGGTCATCACTGCCTGAACCATGTCGGGGTTCTGAGCGAGCTCCGGCATCTGGAGGAGAGAAAGTTTGGACAGAGGGAGGTAATGGAAGATAAGAGTGGAACCAAAAGGGAAAAAATAATCTGTGCGGTAATCAAGATGTGGACCAGGGGATCCCGGCCCTTTTTTCACAGAAACCCCCTAAATCAAGCCTGATTCAATCGGAGATCCCACTATTTAAACGACACAAATGCAATACATTTCTTTTTTTCAGGTATTTGTTGTCTGAATTGGTTCTGTTTCCATGGCAGAGAGAGCAAGATTTTTAGGTCATACATTATAACATAGTAATGGATTGTTACAATTTAGATTTAAATTAACACTATGGATCCCCCCTGTGGGCCCAGGCACTCCAGGTTGGGAATCACTGATGTAGGAGGACATAACCATAAATGATTACACACATATATTAGTGATCTGTTTCATAACCCCACCTGTGCTATGAAACCCGGCTCGTCGAGCATGTGGGCCACCTCCTGGTTGGTCTGGAGGAGCTGCAGGGTCAGGGGGCTGGACAGGACGAGCTGCCTGGTGACCTGGGGGCCCAAGCTGGAGAGGCTGCTCTGCACCAGAGGACTGGCCAGGACACCGCACATCAGCTCCGGGTCGGCGAGGAGACACCTCTCCATCAGGCACTGGAGCGCCGGGGTAAAACTAGGAACTGTAGCTGTAGCAGTAGCTGAATCCAGACCTACAAGGCCTTCCAGTTTGGTGTAGTATAGAGTTAATGAGGTACATCATTAAACGTCTGATGCATTAAAAAGGCGTATCTAAACCATTTAGAGAATTTTTTTTAAATAACAAAGCTGGCAAAATCCTGCATTAAGGGTTGAGGATTAAAATTAAAATTAAAATTAAAAAGTTGCAGGGGAGCAGGAAACAAAACGAGAGAGATCACAGTAAGCCCCTATTTCTGATTACTCATTTGATAAGAGCGGTAAAATGACTCATGACACACATTGTAAGAGAGATTGAGTTTTAAAAAAACATTTTATTTAACTCATGTAGTATTTACTGTGATTCCAATCGTGCAAGCGCATAAAAATAAAGAAATAAAAAAATAAACAATAATAAATAATAAAAGTAAAGTATAAAAGACAGAGATTAAAGAAAAAATGGCCAGCAAAACAGGAAATAATTGATGTGTGAGATGAAATAAGGAGTGGGATGTGGAGGAATAACTATGGAGATAAATAGGTAATGCTCTGGATGTCCTACCTAGAAAGAGGGGAGAAGTGGGTGATGGTGTGAGGTCACAGTGGGCGGGGCCAATGACCGGAGTGAGCTCCTCTGATTGGACAGTTTCTGAAGCAACATCACCGATGGGCGTGGCGGAGGAAAACCGACATGAACTGTCAATCAATCAAAACAGTAAAACATGTAAAACTCACTCACTCATGTAAAAATCACTTCTAACTGATAATAAAGATGATCATGACCAGTATTTAGCCAGGAAAAAAAATTATAATTTCTTTTGTCAAGTAGCAAATTTCAGGATGGATCAGTATAGCATATTGCCTATATATGAAGCTGTGGGTATAGAACAAAATTAGATGAAATTATATACAACATATTTATTTTAATTAAAAAAAATAAAGTTGTGTATGTGTATTGGCAGAATGTGAATGTCAAGTTCATCTTCCAAATGCAGCCAACTACCTGAGGACCATGCAGAGGTGAACCAAACCATCCGCTCCTTTGTGCCAACTCAGCAGTTCTGATTCATTGAGAACAGTCCCCGAGTGGACCAGCACCAGCTGCTCCCTGGTGGTCCCCAACCTCTCTGCCACACACTCTTTCAGCTTCACAACAAGTGATCATCACATGACCCAAGACATCCGCATGAACGATTTTATCAAACCAGGACAGGCTGAACACATTTTGCATGCAGACTATTATCTAAACAACATGCCTTAAACCAAACAAATTTGTAATGGCATCCGTGTCTCTGCATTGTGTAGCGTGGGGTCTCTGACCTGTTTGACGGTGCAGTCTCCTCCAACAGTGAAGTCATTGCTCTCCGTGGGAGTCTTCAGGTTAACCTGGATGGTGTCAGAGGACCCACACTCGTCTCCTTCAGTCACCGCTCCGTCCATCTCCCTCTCTCTTTCTCCCATCTCTTTGCTCTGGGACTTTAAGAAGTGCGTCTGTTGGATGACTGGGCAAAAACAAGAGGACTGGACTTCTGCCAAATTTAGAGTGACTGCGCAAAGAGGCCGTCCATATAGAGGCACAAATGTGGCTCTTGCAACACATATCCTCATTTGCTTGGCACCAAACAATATAGAATAAGTTGTTCCTCTCAGTTGAGGTTTCATTTATTAAGACATTCAAGAACAAAATGTAACATTTCACCAGAAAAGTCGTTTATTTACTTTACAGTGAGATCAGGAAAACATGAATTGAAACATACAATTCCAAACTGTCATTTTGGCATAAAAACACAGCGTGCGTTGAGATCAAACCACAACGGGGTCAAAACCCAAAAACTGAACCGGAGACGTTGTGGGACCGTGGCTGCCGATATAAAGGCAGCGTTGGATGCCCACAGATGATCTCAACAGCTAGAAACTTCACTTAGTGCAGCATTTTTAAAGAAAAACAAAAGAAAACTCAGCTGTGCAAGGCATCCCACCAGGTCGGGAGTGCTTCTTCGAATGCCTTCTTTCCGTATGCGTAACGAGTGGCATGCATAGTGAGCCGACGTAGAGATGAGGGGGGGAAAAGGTTAAAAACTAATCCGAAAGAATGAAAGTCAGCAGTAGTTTTTCTTCATGATGTTTTCTTGTCGATGCCTTCCCTGTTTGGGAGTCTTCATAGATCCTCTGATCCTTTCTTTCCCTTTTTGTTTCCCTGAAGAAGGATTAAAAACAGGAAGTCAATTGGTTGGGTCTCAGAGAACATGTGTTTTTAATGATGGCAGAGTTCACCGATACTGAATGTGGATGGACGTCTTCCCACCTGATGTTTGGGCTGGTCTGACTGTAGACCTTTGACTTTAGACTTTTCTTGTTCAAGGGCGGCGTGCAATAATGTCACCTAAAAAAGACCCAACAAGTTTACTCATGGAAATCAAACAAAAAAACACCTGCGCTCACACATACAGATATTTTAATGTACCTGTGAGGACAGTTCTTCTTTGATAGTCAGGAGCTCTTCCACTTGTAGAAGTATCTCTGCTTTATCTTTCACTGAGGGAGACCAGCGAGACATGAGAATCAACACAAACAAACATCCAAGGCAAAGGTTCACAGTAAGCAATTGATTTGAGGGTTTTTTTTGGTGTGATGACAATGATGGTGATGATGATGGTGATGGTGGTGGTGATGATGATAGTGTTCCAACTCACTCTCTCCTTGCTGAAGCATCTTGAGCAACTGGGCGTTTCTCGCTTTGACCTCTTTGTATTTCAGCTGCAGAGCACAGAATAGGGATTTTTAAATAATATTCCACTTGAAATGACATGCGGTCAGAAATAAAGACAGTGAAATAAAATCTATACGATGCAAATAGAAATGTCACCAGAACTACAAAAAAAAAAAAGTAGAAAAATGTAAGGAGTTTTTCTACTTGCCATGTCCAAAACCAAAATAACAATGATTCTTATTTGCAATGCTGCTGACCTCCCACTGCGATATGGTCTTCTTAAGTTTCTCAATCTCCAGATCTTTCTTCTCCAGATCATACCTCAGCTGCTCGGCCCGAGGATCCTTAAAGCAGGGATGGAGCGGAAAGGGAAAGAAAAATACACACATCGGGCCAAACTCATGGGTGACTCAGTGAGACAAGTCAGGAAAAAAAAGAACGACAAGTAAATGTTATTCATGATCGATGCTGACTAACTTGAGCAGGTCAACATATCAAGTTTGGGTTTTTCTGCAGCCAAACAGAAAGACGGTCAAGTTTATCATTAGCTTTGCTTCTCTGACACAAAATGAATTATGAATCTATAATGAATCAAATAATAATCTATCTAGAAGCTATAAACATAAGGAGGAGGGGAAAAAAGGCATGAAAAGCTCTCAAAATTACATCCAGAAGCATCCGGAAAGAAGGAGGAGGAGCTGAGAGCAACTGAGAGCTCAATGAGATTGTGTTTCAATAGCACATGATGCGTGAAATTACTTTTGTCTTCAATTACTTTTGTCTTCAATTACTCGCTAAATCAAACTTAATGATTGTTTTGTTTTCTAACCAATGATGAAACCAATGATAAAACATGGCTATTATAATCATTTCTAATTTCAGTTTGCAGTCCCTTTCAGTAGACTCCTCATGCGTTCCCGCTTTTACTCCCATTTCATCTCTTCACCATTAACCATCTAGTCCAGAGGCACTTTGCTCACATGCAAGCTACAACTGGGTCAAGGATTTAATTGAGCTCTTTAAAACCAGCCCTATGTAACTTTTTAATGAAGATCTCTTCATTAAATATAGAATATTAGAAAATAATTTTCACTTTAAGTACTGTTTCAAAAGAAACAAACCCGTGGATTCAATGATTTCGGTTGGATGGGGTTTCTCAACTTACAAACAAATTTAGCAGCATTAACTTCCCCAAAGTCATGTTCCTGTCATAACAACTCGACGTCCACACACTGAGCCGGGTGTTGTTACATTATCCTGGTGTTCAGGACCCTTTCTTAATTCTGACCTTCGTTAATTTATGCTGCTGTAGCGTGGGGGGGAATCGATGAGATCCAAACTGTATCCGTCTTCCGTAGATGACTGGATCTTACCGGTTCGTGTTCCGTAGAGGTGTTGGCCTCTTGTCCTGGACTGCTGGAGAACTGCTCACGTCTCTTCTCTCGCTGGAGGATTCTGCTCACATCGTCCTCCAGCTTATTAAAGAAGCGCTCCTCTGTTCCCGTCCCGGATGGAGGGATAGCTGATCGGCTTTCCTTCATGGGGGTCAGGTGATACAGGAGTCGGTGTGTAAATGTTGATGTCACATAATTTTGAATTATATTATACATCTGAGTATGTGCTTTATATGGAACCATCTACATTGTCCTACAAAATAATCTATTAGATTCATGACAAGGAAATACATGTGCACAAGAGCAATAGACAAGCGCTTTCCTCACCTCTTTCTCCTGTTTCTTACCCTGATGTTCTACAAGACAAAAAAATAGTTTTTGTGAATGTAATTTAGAAAATGTTCATAGATATTTAGGACAACAATTAATTCATTCATTTTTTTACACTTTTTAAATTGTTGAGCTGAAATGTAAAGTGGATTACAGTTCTGGATAATATATGACGACATAGGACCAGTTTCTGTTTACTAGGCATAAATTATTTAGCTGACTAGTAGCAATCTCACCTGCAGTGCCATCGGCCTGGAAGTTTTGCAGAGAAACTGTCTTTTTGTCTTTTCCCTGCTGATTTTTCTTCTTCTCCTTTTTTCCTCCTCCTTCTTTGCCTCCTTTGGACTTGGGCGAGGCTGTGTCCGTGTTTTTCTGTTTAAAGAGTAGTAAAGAATTTAACACACAACTAGCTTGAGCAAGTTGATTCACATCAGAGTGCCACATTAGCACAAATTTCACATGGTGGGCAAGTTAACGCAGACAAGCCACACCACTGGAAAATCTCCCACTAGGGGCACATGAAGCACAGCAAGTGCAAAATGAATTAGCATCAATGGGGGAATTTCACAAAATTTCAATATATTGCTAATTTCTATAAATATTCTGTCCATATGAGATAAATTTGTTAAATACAATTGACATTTAACTTACACTTTTGGAAAATTTAGCTTTATTCTCTTATCCTACAAGCGAGGTGAGCGTCAATATCATAGCGTCCTATTAAACCAAAATGCCCAATCTGTGTCGTTTATCCACACTTCTACAGATGCTATGTTCTAAAGCGTATTTATATAAGGTTGGGACTCCAGTAGCTGTAATGATTCGTGGAGCTTGAAAGTATTTGGAGATGGCAACCAGGATGACATAAGATACAGCATCTTGGTTCTGGATTTGCATTCTGGCTTTACAAAATGGATGCACAACAACAGAATTGCTTATTTCTGACGTTTCCCAACAGTCAGACTGGAATTGACAGAGAATGCCTCAATAAGATAAGAAATTCTCATAAAATCTGTGTACGTTTGCACATTTACACATGCATGTTTGTGTGTGTTTATACTGTAGATGTGTCTACGTGCACTGTATACCTGTTGCTTATGTTGTTCGTACTCTAGTTTGCTGAGCATCAAGGCTTTCTCCAAATCTGCTTCATAGAGTTCACTGGTTATCTACAGAGTGTCAGGAATAGAACAGCAAGCGCATTACATTATATTTTCCCATGTAGTCAGAAGAAAGCCCAAATTGGAGCAGCGATAACTTTTCAAAACTAAAAGCATGCACTAGTAGCTGCCTGGTGAAATATCAGTGATCAATGACGGACTGCCTCTAAGCTTTATCGAATGTCCTCAATCCACTCCAACGCATCGTATCCGTCCTTCACAGCCTTCGTCTCTAATGCTCCAAAACCCTCAGTGGTGCATATCCAGATTCGAAGCACCAAAACTTTCCACAGTGACATCCAGGTCTTCCGCAGTCCTACCTGCTCATCTCTCTGCTTCCACTGCTGCCATCCCTCGGACGGCATGCTCGGGTCGCCGGCTGGATGGCTGAGGAGGAGATCGCTGGCTACTCCTTGGAGCGTCATGACTGGAGCCGGGGCGGACGATTTCTGGGGGATCTTCTTGAAGGCCAGACTCCGTAACTTAACAGCGGAAATGAAAAAGAAAATTTAATGTTTACATCCTACACCTTGGTTTCACTTTCAATTATGAATGTCAGCAAACATGTACCTCAACCACAGGACACTTATGAGGACACGTTTAGTTTAGTGTGTGTGTCTGTCTTGTTTGTGTGTATGTGTGTGTTTGTGTCTTGTGTCTGTGTTTGTGTCTTGTGTGTGTCTGTGTCTTGTGTGTCTGTGTCGTGTGTGTGTGTGTGTGTGTGTGTGTGTGTGTGTGTCTTGCGTGCGTGCG
>OMKR01074335.1:0-10111 GCA_900302355.1 Cyttopsis rosea
TGGAACCATGAATTCTGCTGTCTACCAAAAAATCCTGAAGGAGAATGTCCGGCCATCTGTTCGTGACCTCAAGCTGAAGCGAACTTGGGTTCTGCAGCAGGACAATGATCCAAAACACACCAGCAAGTCCACCTCTGAATGGCTGAAGAAAAACAAAATTGAGACTTTGGAGCGGCCTAGTCAAAGTCCTGAATCCTATTGAGATGCTGCGGCATGACCTTAAAAAGGCGGTTCATGCTGGAAAACCCTCCAATGTGGCTGAATTACAACAATTCTGCAAAGATGAGTGGGCCAAAATTCCTCCACAGCGCTGTAAAAGACTCATTGCAAGTTATCGCAAACGCTTGATTGCAGTTGTTGCTGCTAAGGGTGGCCCAACCAGTTATTAGGTTTAGGGGGCAATCACTTTTTCACACAGGGCCATGTAGGTTTGGATTTTTTTTCTCCTTTTATAATAAAAACCTTCATTTAAAAACTGCATTTTGTGTTTACTTGTGTTGTCTTTGACTAATACTTAAATTTGTTTGATGAAATCAGGAAGGGGGCAAACACTTTTTCACACCACTGTACAATGGACATATGGATAACACAGGGACAATCCATTGGTCAGATAAACAATATCAGTCAATAACTACCTAAATAATGTGTGCGCATGCACGGAGCGGTGTGTGCTGCAGGAGTTTCACTTTCTCAGAATTATTTTAAGAATTCCAAGGCCAGCCTATCAGAGATTCATTTCAGACGCCACTTCGTCATCATCTCGCTGTCAGACTGATCATCCGCGTAGCTCACTAGCGTTTTTATAGCTGAATATCTAATTATTTATTTAAGCCTACCTTTGCAAATGCACACGAAGAAATGCATTGTTGATTCGGCATCACAGCATTCGACATCATGTTAAAACAACTCAACAATTATTTCAATAATAACAGGCTTGTTGAATAAATGTTGGTGTAGCCAACATTTATTATGCACGGGAGTGCGCCAGCGTGCTCCACTCTGCTCCGTGTCCCTGCGCCCCGTTCCTGTGTGTGTTTTCCCCAGTTTGTTTTTATTTTAGAGATTAAGATTTTTTTTTTTACTCCGTTTACTTTACTAGTGACGTGCGGCGCCGTGCATACGCGCATTGTGCAACATCAATTTATAAAGTTGGCACGGTATTACAGGGAAAGGCTTATGGTTCAGAACCGTGGTTGCTTGATACAGCAGTATACATCCCTATTCATGCCTATGATCATACAAGGATGCTACTAATAACTACTAGCCGAAAAGACATCGGTAGATACTATCTACCGATGTCTTTTGGCTAGTAGTAGTTCTGGATCTCCGCCTACCTACTAGATAGGTGGAGATGCATTAAAATCAAGTTTGTACCTCTGGATCTGCTGAATACAAGGGAAGACAAAAACTCTTCCTCCTGCAATCATTAAAGGTGGGGAACGACCAAAGCCTGGGGGAAGAAGATAGATCATTAATTAAATTAAGAATCAGTGACAAATTCTTATATTTTTTCCTATTTCTTATAAACTGAAGTCAGTTTAAAAAAGAAAGAAAATTCGTTTGGGCCTACAAATTAGGCCACTGTGAAAATACACACTGTTGTTGGTGACATCATGAGCATCATGTGAGCAATTTAAGCGACCCACTATAAACAAACTCCTTCCAGCTGAAGAGTAGAATTACAGAGTGACTCATTGCACAGTGCATTGACCGGTGTCCTTTGGTTGATTTAACAATAAACCAAAGGACATTGACCGGTTACTCCAAGCTCCCCATAAAAATCCCAGTAAGAGAGACATGGTACCCCTCAGGATAAAGTCAGTTTAAAGTCCTGCCCAGCCGATTCGGACACCTGCGTTCACACATACAGCTCCTCCGGGTGATGTCCAGGGTTGCAGCGCATGTGTGAAGGCAGCTCCAGCCAAGCCTTTGGACGAGATGAACCAAACATCTTACCAGAAACAACCATGGCTTCATTGGGACCGCAAGTGTAGAACATCTTGACTCCTCCTGTCATAGAAGTTAAAAAGCTTGTCAATCCAATGCGCAAGTAATGCTTTATTATTATCGCCGTCATCATCACCTTTTATTAATTTATTGTATTATCATTTTTATCCTTATCTTGTAAAGATTATATTCAATATTTATAGGGTTGGGGGGTCAATGCTATATGATCAGGATAGTTTTTAAATGACTTGATCCACCTGACTTGACACATTCAGGCGGCAGGCGAAGTAGGTCTGTGTATGTTCAACTGGTGTATATTCAGTTGTGTTCGTATTGGTATTAATAGTGTGTCCGTTACATATTCGATGACACGGAGATTAACCCACATGCGTGTTGCCAATCAGGATTAAACGCGGCTCGCAGCCTCCGAAGGCCCGAAGACCCAACCCCCCCTCCCCCACACCCCACTAGCGCACACGGGGCTTCGCTCAGTATCTGCCGAGGGCCCGTCACCTCCTCAACAGCTGGTCGATTAGCACAAGTTATCTCGCGTTTTTGAGAACGAATCGGTTTTTTTTGTTTGTTTTTGTTGTTTTGTTTGTTTTGTGTGGACGTTACGCGGCATTACTGTGCGGCGTGGCTGGTCGACTTAGCCTGCGAGCTAAGGAGCTAAACGGCGGCGCGACCCCGACCCACTGACGGATAAAAGCAGCGAAGCTCCGTCCTTCCAGACCCCACTCACCTTCGGGTGCGGGTGCGGAATGTTCTGTTAAAGCCGGTTCCTCTTTCCCCTGGTTGTGGAATTAGACTCCGAGTCCTCTGTCTTGGCCGCGGACGGAATGCAACGATTTCTTTTTATTTTTGATGTGTTGACCACGCCCATTGCCAGTAAACAGACCCGGCTCTCTATCGCCATCTGGTGGCAGATATGAACTCAATGACGTGCACTGTGTGTGTGTGTGTGTGTGTGTGTGTGTGTTTTTATTTTTTATAAATTCAGTCATGCGGAGTAAATGACGAAAGAACATTCTAAAATAAAAACATCAATATACAGAGAATGTACACAATGTGCTCTACGGTAAATAATATGATTTATTTATCTCTCAGATGAAGATAAATGACATAAATAAATAGCAAAAGGCTATGAGAGGGGCTAAGTGGCAGTAAAGTTTTGACTGGATGAATATTTATGTATATATATTCATATATGAATGTTATATTTCTGTACATATGCATAACAGTATGATAAAAGTATAGATGAGAAGACATCAATCTTCAGAGGGGTTTTTTCAAAGGTGGATTTATAGAACAGTATAAAAATCGTTACATTACATTACATCACGTTACATTACGTTACGTTACATTACGTTACATTACATTACGTCACTTGGCAGACACTTGTCTACATTTGTAACTACATTTTGTCGGTAGAATTTTTTTGTATTTATTTTCTTATTATTTATCAGACATTTTATTCTTCTATTTTTTGTATTTATTTTCTTATTATTTATCAGACATTTTATTATTCATTTTTTTGAATTCCTTTTTTAAAATTATTTATCAGACATTTTATTCTTCTATTTGTTTTTGTATTTCTTTTCTTATTATTTATCAGACATTTTATTCTTCTATTTTTTTGTATTTCTTTTCTTATTATTTATCAGACATTTTATTCTTCTATTTTTTTGTATTTCTTTTCTTATTATTTATCAGACATTTTATTCTTCTATTTTTTTGTATTTCTTTTCTTATTATTTATCAGACATTTTATTCTTCTATTTTTTTGTATTTCTTTTCTTATTATTTATCAGACATTTTATTATTCTTTTATTTTTTTGTATTTCTTTTCTTATTATTTGTCAGACATTTTATTATTCTATTTTTTTGTATTTATTTTCTTATTATTTATCAGACTTATTATTCTTCTATTTTTTTGTATTTATTTTCTTATTATTTATCAGACATTTTATTATTCTTTTATTGTTTTGTATTTCTTTTCTTATTATATATCAGACATCCCAGATATCCAGCTGTACCGTGACGGGTCTGGTCCCGCCCTGTCTCGTTCCGTCCAGCCCCGCTGCTTGACGCGTGGATCTGGTCCACGGCTACAAATCCATTGTCCCCCCAGTCACAGTGGAAGCTGCGTCTCTCCAACGCGTCGTTCCACACTCCTCTCCTGCGCTCACAATGAGGGAAATCGTGCACATCCAGGCCGGCCAGTGCGGTAACCAGATTGGTGCAAAGGTAAGATGGAGAAAATGAGATGTATATATTTTTATTTCTTTTTTTTCTGAAATATGTTCTTTTTTCTTTGGCTCTTTTTTCATTTATGAGGCAATCCATCAGTCTTAAAAAAAAAAATTAGGCAACCCTTTAAATTAATTAATTAATTAATTAGTTAATTTAAACACCATAAAAATGAAATAATAGCAGTAAAACAAACCATCAGTGGTGATATTTACTAATTTGAACTGTTGCTGTTGCCTTATGCACGGCTGGCGGGTGTGGGATAGGACCGGGATTGTCTGGAAATGAACATAACGGGGTTTTGTTCACATGTGCTAGTTGATCTCAAGACAATTGTCTCATCTGTAAAATGAAATTATTATTCACATGTCAGAGCCCTTCAATGTATGCAACTCTCCCCGGTCCCTTTGTCTTGCCCACACCAGCCACAGCCCACTATGATGAATGGTGATGGAGACAATGACCGAGCTCTCATACAGTATATAGGCCTATGGGGCTTTTATTCCCCCTCAATTGAGCTCTGGATCGATATTAGTGATCAGGTTTTATTCCAGCAGGGTGCAGCTGTAGAGTGTAATGGAAAGGGTGGGGCCAGGATTTTCATTGTTGAAAATCATTGTTTCTTTAAAGAACTTTAATTTAAAATAAAAATCTAGATAAGGATGACTGCTGCACCCAAACTATCTTTTATTTTTTGTAACAATTACAATCGGTTTTATTGTCATTCTGGTCAATTGTCTACCACCATTGTCTACCACCAAACCAAGAGTTGATCTTTTGCAATGGACAGTTATCCATAATGGTCATCATAGGGATCTCTACGCATGGACCCAGATTTCAGCATGCATCATTATGATAATAATGACTTATTATAATGCGTGCAGACAGAGATTTTACTGTCCAATAAAACCTGGCCTGTCTCTCTAATCAATGTATTCCCCCTCCCCCATAACTAAATTAGGGGCAGGGTGAGATGGAGGAAACAGCTGATGCACAGTGGGTGATGTCACTGGATCCTGGACTGACTTAATTTTCCATTATTTGAGAGAGGAACAGGGAAGAAAGACAAAGACTATGCGTTGTTCATTTTAAAAGGTATTGGCAAGTTAAATGATTTGGGTGTTTTAATTTAAAAAAATACTGGACAGTGTTCATATTGTATTGCTATGTAAAGAATACTGTATGTGTCTATGTTAGTGTTCGCTCAATATGGCGTTCAACCTAATTTACTGATGGACTGACAGCAGAGGAGGAGAGGAGGCCGAATTGTTGCCTTTTCCCTTGGGTCCTGCTTGACTGAGATGGTCAGCAGATATGATTGACAGACTTGCTGAAGGGTTCCATTGTGGTGAATTAAGGTCACGGTGTGGCATTCCTTTTCTGCTTATTGTCCCATTCTTTCACTGTCATTGGTTTTAGTCATCCCTCTGATGACTATCTGTCCTTTTGCTGTAAACGTTTTTTTTTTGGTCAGTCTCTTATGATGCTCATCAGATTAAGGTCACTCGTTCCTTACATGGTTTTATGTAGGGCCATGATTTGAACCCACAGCCGACTTCAATCTCTTAACTACTGAGCTGAAATACAGCCTGCTTATCCAGATTACAACAAATCCTCCCTTAATGCTGCTGTTTGTGGAAAATCAGACATGACTGAAAACGAAGGTCTGAGATGAAAGCTGTCAGGAAAAAAAACATACGCGGAAAGTTCCACCCGTGTAAATGAGGGCGCAAGCACAAATGGTTGCAGAATGTCCTTTCCCTCTGCATCTAAAAGAAGCACTCTGATCAGTGAAGGGAAGCAGTCAGAAATACAGTTACTACAGCTGTGTTTAAAGGGTAAAGATTTTGTGTGGTGAGGCAAAAAAAAGCCTCTAGCTTTCATTTGAATCCAACAGTGCAGACACACTGCTGTTTTCCTCTTCGAGTGCCTCTTCCAGTAAACCACAAGTCTACTGGGCAGATACTTTCAGCGTTAGTAACTGTTATGTGATACTTTCCATTTTGCTTCCTCAGTTTTGGGAGGTGATCAGTGATGAGCACGGCATTGACCCCACTGGAACCTACCATGGAGACAGTGACCTGCAACTGGATAGGATCAGTGTTTATTATAACGAAGCCACAGGTAGGTGACCACCTCAAACTTTAAACTGGATTAGTACACGTGTGTGCCTTTATTCTGTTAGAGTACATTTCCTTTACAATGCTTTAAAGTGCATGTAGAAATTCAGCCATGAATTGCATTTATGCGATCATATATGCATGTTTCTCTCATTCTCAGCTTTCCATGTTGAGTGTCAACAACAATTTAACATTATTAAGCTGGTGTGCCCCCCCCTCTTTCTGTCTTGTTCACATTTATTTTTGTGCAGGAGGTAAATATGTTCCCAGAGCCATTCTGGTGGATCTGGAGCCGGGCACCATGGACTCTGTGAGATCTGGACCGTTTGGACAGATCTTCAGACCTGACAACTTTGTGTTTGGTAGGTCAAATGAAAAACATTTTTTCCCTACCAAGACGCTGTGACTAATAAGCATTTTGATTGCAATAAAATGGTTCTGTTGCTGCTTTTGCTTCAGGCCAGAGTGGTGCAGGAAACAACTGGGCCAAGGGTCACTACACAGAGGGAGCTGAGCTGGTGGATTCAGTCCTGGATGTGGTTCGTAAGGAGTCTGAAAGCTGTGACTGCCTCCAGGGATTCCAGCTCACCCACTCGCTGGGTGGTGGAACTGGATCTGGCATGGGAACACTGCTCATTAGCAAGATCCGTGAGGAGTACCCCGACCGCATCATGAACACCTTCAGTGTTGTGCCATCACCCAAAGTAGGCCACCCTTTGGATAATCGTTACTTTTCTATTTTAATTTTAGTTAATCCTTCTTGCCTGATGTTTCTGTTCCAAGGACATGCTTTTCATGTAATGACCTCTTCATTGTATTTTTGTCTCCAGGTGTCAGATACAGTTGTTGAGCCTTACAATGCTACACTGTCAGTCCACCAGCTGGTAGAAAATACAGATGAGACCTACTGCATCGACAACGAAGCCCTCTATGACATTTGCTTCCGCACCCTGAAGCTGACCACACCCACCTACGGAGATCTCAACCACCTAGTGTCTGCCACCATGAGTGGGGTGACCACCTGCCTCCGCTTCCCCGGCCAACTCAACGCTGACCTCCGCAAACTGGCTGTCAACATGGTGCCTTTCCCCCGTCTTCACTTCTTCATGCCAGGCTTCGCACCCCTGACCAGCAGGGGCAGCCAGCAATACCGTGCCTTGACAGTGCCTGAGCTCACCCAACAGGTGTTTGATGCCAAGAACATGATGGCCGCCTGCGATCCACGTCACGGCCGCTACCTCACTGTGGCCGCCGTGTTCCGTGGTCGCATGTCCATGAAGGAGGTGGATGAGCAGATGCTGAATGTACAGAACAAGAACAGTAGCTACTTTGTTGAATGGATCCCCAACAATGTCAAGACCGCCGTCTGTGACATTCCACCCCGTGGCCTCAAGATGGCCGTCACCTTCATTGGTAACAGCACAGCCATACAAGAGCTGTTCAAGCGCATCTCTGAGCAGTTTACAGCCATGTTCCGCCGCAAGGCCTTCTTGCATTGGTACACTGGCGAAGGCATGGATGAGATGGAGTTTACCGAGGCGGAGAGCAACATGAACGACCTGGTGTCTGAGTACCAGCAGTACCAGGATGCCACTGCTGAGGAGGAGGGTGAATTTGAGGAGGAAGCGGAAGAGGATGCTTAAAGATGGAGGTCTAGAGACCATGTGGAACCACTTCAAAAGTAACAAAGGAAAAAGTAGAGTAAAGAATTCAGTGAATTGTTAAAAATGAAGCCATTAGAGCATTAGTTATCCTTTGAGTCAAGTCAAGTTTATTTATATCCTTAATCACAATACAGTTTCAAAGGGCTTTACATGCCCACATTTCACATAGAAATCAACGGAATGGACTAGTCTGAACCCCATCCGGGCAAAGGAAAAACTCACAGAAAAACCCTTGGGGGGAACAAGTGGAAGAAACATTGAGAAGGGGCCACAGAAGGAGGAATCCCCCTTCCAAGATGAACAGGCTGCAGTGGATGCCGAGTGGGAGACATTAATAATATAATTAGACAAATCATAGGTTAATGGATTACAGTATATTATGCAGTATTAAAGCTAGACAGTATGTGAGTCTATTTTGCTGGTGCATAGTGCCGCACATAGACGCCTCCAGAAGGGAAGTGGTCATCATCATCATCACCAGCTCGGTCGGAGTGGTGGAGCCCTCTAGGCGCACCAGCAGCGACCACGGTGACCAGGGGTGGTCGCTGCTGGTGCGCCCTGGCTCCACGTCCACAGCAGAGCAGCATCCTCCACATCTTGATAGGGTCATGACCAATCTCCCCCTGGTTCCATGGCTCCACCACAGCACAGCAACAGCCTCCTTTGCAATTGACTGCAAATACATTTTACAAATAAAAACGTGTTTCTCTTCTTTCTCACATAATTCATCTCATTCACGTCATTTTATATCTGCCGTTTAGTTTTTGTCGTGGAGATTTAGCATACGTTTTCAATTACTTGGAAACGGTAAAGAGCAAGGGCTACAGTTAAAGCTGAAGGCAGAACGATAATGAGATTTGAATCTTGTATGGTTGGGTTCGTGTCGGAGCAAACAGAGTCTTAAAAGGAGATAGTAGGCATGAAATTGCTTTGGATCATTGGGGAATCATAGGGAAATGGGGGGGCATAGTGAATTTCTTTGAAAAGCATTGATGGGTAGAGCTTTGATGTTGCTTTCTGAAGTATTGCAATATTTGTTTAAAGGAGAAATTTAATTGAGTCACTAGAGGCTCAGAAATGGATTGTTTGTATTAAGCAAAGAGAATACGTCTCTATAGAGTATGTCAGCCGTATGCAGTAGGGGGGTGATCTCGGGCAGCACTAATACAGATGGGTTACACAAGCGTGAAAATTGACAATTTATTGGTAATTAATATGACTAGAGGTTAGAGCTGCAACTAACGATCATTTTCATTATCGCTCACTTTGTCCGTAAAACATCAGAAAACGTCGACCACTGTTCCCCGAAGCCCGAGGCCGCATCCTCGAACGTCTCGTTCTGTCCACAACCCAAAGATATTCTGTTTACCGTCACACATGACGAAAGAAAGCAGAAGATACTCGCATCAAAGAAGCTGGAATCAGGGAATTGGGAAATTTTCTTCTTAAAAGAAAAAAGCCTCAAAACGATCCGTCGATTATGAAAATAGTTGGCGATTCATTTAATAGTTGGCAACCAATCGATTAATCGAGCCATCGTTGCCGCTCTACTAGAGGTATGCACTCGGTGCTCTGCCCTAGTGCTCTCACCGGCCAGGAGAATTTGATATAAATGCTCCTAAACCGCCCGGTCAGTCACACTTGGTCATCGGACCCGAGGCCAGATGACCAAGTGTGATGAAGTAGAACATGACAAGAAATTTACCGGTGTTTACCGCTACATGATAATATGAGTCAGTTAATAGGTAAGTAGTTAATAGAAGAAGAATTATTTATTAATCACACATTTACCACACGCATGCGGAGGGTGACACACACACAGGGAGTGACGAACGATGAGATAGGGACAGGACAAGAAGTGTTCTGCATGTTTTTATCGGGGTCCTTATGTTGGAGGAGACCCATGCGAACATGGGGAGAACGTGCAAACTCCACACAAGGCCCCTGATCGGGAGATAACCCACCGGAGCCAACAGTGCCCCGGGCGGGAATCGAACCCAGGACCTTCTTGCTGTGAGGCAGCAGTGTTAACCGTTAACCGTAACTGAGCCACCGTGCCATACTAGGCCAGAGCAGTATATTTGCACTATCAGTCTGCTGATCTTTGAATTGGTCATCTCAAATTAAATG
>OMKR01074336.1:0-10613 GCA_900302355.1 Cyttopsis rosea
CAAATTCTGTTTAAGAATATGCAGGTCACAGCATTTTTATGACATGTACAACCGTTGCTGTTGAAGTTAATGCAATGTTGGTGTGCCACATACTGTAATATATGCTGTAATACTGTAATACATGTAAACACCTAGTGCTGATGATAAAGAAGAATAATTCTGTGGGAAGTGCATGAACACGAATGTAAGCAGGGAAAGTGGGAGCATTGCAGAGAGGTGTTGGTTAGCGATACAGAACATAAATGTTACATAAAGAAAATTGGCACAGAAGATCTGATGGAGAAATACATATTCTTTGATTTCTAGACACGTTATGACGATGGTAAACATGAGCCAAACTTTATTTGTGCTATTACATTTGATGACAAATAGTGGGGTGCTTCAGGTGCTGACTGTGTTAGACGGTATGTCAAACGGTATAGATGTTCAAGTATAAAGATTATACTTTTATAGCCCACAACCCTTCTGGTTTTTGACAGCTACATTATGCTGGAATATTTTACAACCCAAAAGATAGTACAGAGTGTCAAAATGCGTGGTAGTCAAGGTCATTTTGTTGTCAGACAAAACATTCAAACACTCACTGGATGTGTTATCATGAGGTGTTATCAGGGTTTGCTTTATGACCCCCTGCTGGGGAATGGGTTTTTTTTTTCAGTCCAAAGAACCATTTGACCAATCATTCACTGAAAACACCACAGATGTAAACATCTACAGCTTGTCTACAACAAGCGCAGAGTCTTCCCCGATTACACAACAGTACCTTATGGATACTAGACAGGTGATGAGAGAAGCCGAGTGGTTTAACCATAGGCGTCAGCATCTGTTCAGCCTAGTTGTTGCGGGTCCTTCAAATAGCCGTAAAACATACTTTATCAAGACACTTTGTCAAGAATTGAGAATGCAGATAAAATTATTCTGGAAAGGTTTGATAACAGTGTATATATCTACTCTTGCTGGCAGCCTCTGTATGATGAATTATTAAAAATAAGACCAATCAATTTTGTGGAAGGGATACCGTCATCACTATGCAATGACGATCTTTTGCCAATACATAAAACTAACCTAATCATAATCGATGACCAGAGGTTCCGAATGTATTCATAAAGTATGTGCACCATAGAAACCATAGTGGTTTCCTAACCTTAGAGGTGAGCTTCCCCAGCTTCCGGTCGAGCCCCAGCCTGTCCTCAACCCCGTCCCCCCAAATGCTGCTGGTGGCCTAGCTTCTGAAGGTATCTCAGTGCGCAGCCAACAAGCTGGGCCTCCCCACCGCAGCAGTCCCAGACATGGCTGACACGGTCCCGCGTGAGGCTGCAGCAGGGCCCCGCTGCCACGGCGAGCAGGCCCTAAACCTCGGAGGAAAGGGGGAGCAGCAGGATGGCTGTCCTGCTCCATCGAAGCCCAAATGGCTGGGCTCCCATTATGAACACTGGCCCGCCATGCACAAACCCCCATAGTACCACAAAGCACCGTTTGAGTGCAATCATATATTCAACAATAAAACGTGCAAAACTCATAAACCCCGGTGTCCCATCGTGTCTTTTTATCAGAACTTGAGGCCGTGAGGCAACAATTGGCCATGACCCAGTGAGCGCTGCGCCTACGTGTCCACTGGGCACCCAGTTTTGAAGCGTGTACACATCGGACCCGTGGGTCCGCGGGTTGAACGGGCGGGCGCCCGACCGATTGTGCACTGGTTCCATGGAACGCCCGGGTCCAAACAGCAGAGATGACAGACCTGCAGAGTAAGGGGGCACATGCCCAATCCGGTGCGCACCAGGCCGGTACTGCCACAATGTGCAGCGGCCTGGCACACGTGTGCGATGAGCCGTGGATCCGGAGGACCATCACCGAGGGCTATGTCATTCAGTTCACAGTGGTCCTGGACGGTCAGACAGAGGTTCGAGTGAGAGTAATTAATTCTCTACTGGAAAAGGGGGCGGTCCAGAGTGTCCCAATAGAGAGGGAGGCACTGGGACATTACAGCAGATACTTCGTGGTCCCAAAAAAGGATACAATGGTGTCAGTTGTGTTTCAATGTCTTCATTAAGGGGGGAAGATGTAATGTAATGTAATGATAGTAGCTGTCGTAAAGACAGCAGGTTTGATTAACAGTTAGTTTACGACTGTTGTGATAAAAGATTGAGTGACTTGACTTTGAGTAAAGAAGCATGCAACTGAAATCAACTTGTGAGACTTGTTAATTACTGGAATAACGGTACAACAAAGGTATTACATGGCAATGTAATGTAACTAACACATGCACCAGAGAACACACAGAGGATCTATAACGCTCCAGTAAATTGCAAGCCATGGCTTTTGTATCTTAATATATAGAATTTAATTTCCAATAAAGGCTGCTGCTAAGAAACATCCTCCCTCACATATGGAGTTGGAGCACAGCTTATATGTTGAATAACTGAATCAATTAAAATCCCATGAATAGTCTAACTACCAATTAAAAAGGCTCCAGTCCTCAGGACTGGTATTAAGGGAGGATGCTGTAGGTAAGCCAATTGACAGACATTAAAAGCTGCATACTATAATTGGAAAATCTACGCAAACCTAAAAGTATTAGAAACATCATACTTTATAAACTCTCAGAGCAAAGAGAAAGTGAAATATTAAAGAATATTGTAGCAACCCTGTTGAGTTATAACTGTAATGTGATTATTGGTGGTGTTATTGTCTCTGTGTTGCTGACTATTTGTTTAGGCAAGTTATGATTTATGTTGTCAGCGGAGCTGTTCTGTTCATACCGTTGTTCGTCAATCACCTGTGTTAACTGTGATTTGTTGGGAGGCTCGAGGGTCGGGCCTAGGAGGTGGGGGAGGAGCCGGTGTGAGTGTGGCTCGGGGGAGAAGCTGCAAGACAGCGAAGTGCGAGGTTGTATGTCGGGAGCTGCCATTTCGTGTTCGGCATGGTTACGGCCTACAGTAACCTGTAACTGGTAACCGGTATTAGGCAATAAACGGATGGATTGCAAGACAACCATCTCCCGTGTCATTCCCAAGCAAGGCCTCAGGGCAGAATGCTACAATATGAATCATATGGAAACTGAACAGGACATCGCTCATTTGTTGCCACTCAGTGATGGGAATAAAAAACATGAAACTACTACTAAAACTGCAAACATTACAAGTGTGAGTGAAAACGTGTGAAAGAGAAACGTATGAAGTGAAGACGTAACAGATGGACTAAAAAATCTAAATTAAAGTCCAAAATCCCTTTAGGTCAACCCCTTGTTTCAAACAAAATCTCTTATTTTTTGGAATGTCCTACTTTGTAAAGCTGGATGCTCACTGTTTTTGCACACCTCACATTCCCTCTTATATGCCAAGTGACCTTTCATGATCTGAGATTTGAAGTGTCGCATCACAGCGCTGACCTCAGCTTTGCTCCATGATCTTCTTGCAGATGTGCCTCTGCTAAGCCACTGAAAAAAAACAAAATGACAAAATCATTTGTTAGTATGGCTGGCTACAATTTTTAAGTCAAGTGCCTTGCAGGACACCTTCTCAGGATAAACAAATGCAGTAAATCTGTTTGACAGTATTGAGAACTCGGAAACTGGTGTTAAAACGTTTTTTAAATCTGGATATTATATACTAAAGCTGACAGACATATATGTATGTCTGTCAGCTTTAGTGGATGAAGTTCCTTCAGATGTATCCATGTTTTCATCTGAAAAATATGCAAGAGGAGAGAGAGGTAGATGCATTATATTGAAGGGTAGTCTTTTCACTGTAAATCTGTTCCACAGTATTGAGAACTAGGAATTTGGTGTTAAAATATGTTGTTGTTTTTTACCGGGTATTATTTACTAGGTGCAAGTTAAAATCCAACTTGACCATACCATAGTGTCCAGAGATACATCTGTCAGCATTAGTGGATGAAGTTCCTTCAGATGTGTCCATGTTTTCGCCTGACAAGTATGTAACAGGAGAGCATGGTAGATGCATTTTATTGAAGGATAGTTATTGTTGTATGATATATTGCATTATATACTTATTATTATTTACACACATCATTTTATATATGTATATGAATGTACAGTGTATAGAGAAAATTGCTTATATATAGGCTGTGTTAATTCATAGGCTATGTTATTCAATTCAATGCACTAAGCATTCAATGCACCCCTCTGATGGCATCTGCCCCAGCACCCAATAAATGAAAAAGTTTACGATGAAACCTTTCTGAAAGCTCTGTTGATATGGATATGTAAATCATTGGTTTACAATGCTTTGTCTACATAAAAATGTTATACATACCACCTTTAAACCACTACTGTACTGTAACTGTAAGTTCATCGTAACTCCACAGGAACAGTCCATTAATGTAAAATGTGAAACATTGGTAATCACTATGTAAAAACTGTAGCTGTGGACAGTGCAGAATTACCACATAAGTACACTGGTATTACAGTGTTGCATAATGGTTTAGGCTTTAAATATTACACATATTTAGTTCTAATTCAGCTTTCGGTTCTAATTTAGATGCATTCTTTCTGCAAATTGTAAGTACATTGCATTTACAGTGTAACCAAACATAATTTCTATGAGGTTTCAATGGTATTCCAAAATGGTAACTACAGCATTAAAGAGTTCTTGTAAGTGGAAAACTATTGTGTGAATACATACTACTGTTGCAAATGTTGTTACATAATTACTGTTACAGTTACATTATGTGAAAGTGTTACATATATATAATTACACAGGTATTACAGCTGTCAGTACTATGTACCAATATGTACCTACACGCTAGTTACTTGGTACTTACCATGTAGGTACACAAATATTAGGGAAATCCTAACTTGCTGAAGCTATTTCTTTTTTTGACATTCAAAATACATACCATTAATTTCATCAGGAGCATTTACCCCCAGTGCGGTATCAGCAGCAATGGCTTCCTCATCTTCACTTTCATCCTCGTCATCATCCTCTGTGAAATCTGGACAAACAATGGGAAAGGTAAAGTAATGAAGGTCGGTAAAATATTTAAATGAAAAAAAGATTTCTTTAAGTGCATACTATAACAGCTGTTTGAGGTCTACAAGAAGCAGTAGTAATGAACAAGAAACAAAAATGTAATATTTGACATTGAAAAAGGAGCGGAAGGTCAATGAGATCAAATGCAAGATTCCTTACAGAGAGAAGCTGAACGAAGAAGCAAAGAAGCGCTACTTGGACTAAATAAAGGAAATTTACGGGCTTGATCCGTACAAACATGAGTGGTCAGTTGAACTCTACAAGCTGCCACAAGTTACATTTCCAGACTTGTTTTCCTGCCTTGTTTGATGTGTGAGCGCTTACTTCCAGTAATAGTAGTAATAGTTTGTCTTTAATTTGTATTTCTAGATTTTTCACTTGAAATGTCAGTACTTAAAGGTTGCATTGCCACTGCACTAATCAATATTGAGATATTGAATATTGACAATAAAGAGATTCAGAATTGGAGTAAGTTTCCATCATTTATTTTGGTAAGACGTGGTATAAATTACGCTGTTAATGCAGTCTACAAATAATAAACTAATAAATAACTAATAAAAGTACAGTAAAATAGTGACTTACTTACTCTGAAGTACAGTAATAAAAATAGCATAATAAATAGTAACAATATGGTAGAAAAAAAGTTTGATTTCAAGTTGGTATTTGAGGAAGAAAAGGGACGCTTCAGAAATTTGGCTCTTGCAAAAATTGAATATATTAATGAATATATTTTGAATATTTTTTATTTGTGATTGATGAATTTAGACCTATCGTAGCGTGACCTGGATTCGAACCGGCATTGCTGCCGGTTCCCGCTGCCCCGCCAGAGAGCACCGTAGCTGGGGAGAGCGGAGGAAGCTGACGGACATGCAGATGCATAGCGGCAACATAGAGCAGTGACGTATTTAGTCTATAAAAACTTATTCAATAAAATAAATGAAATAAATAAATCTACAATAAAAACACTGGTGATTGGTTGTGCATCACTCCTTCAGAAATATGCAACAGTTGTGGTTGCATATTGTGTGTTACGCAATATGTGTGAGAACGAGAAGTCGCGGCTACCACTTGGCCCATCGGAACCCCGTGGGAACCCCCAAGCTCAGCCACCTCGTCAGCGCCATGATGATCAACCCAACAGAGAAGCCCAGGCAATCAGGGATGCCCTTGTCATGTGGCAAACAGACTTCACCTGGCAGCTCCCAAAGCTATGAGGACAAGGACAGAGAGCCTTTCTCAAGGAGAGATGCAGCCATTTCATCGCAGGGAAATGTATAGTTAAAACCATTATCTACATGTCACTTGTGCTGGGTATTGCCTGGACTTGAATTTATTACTCAGATCACTTAACCATTAGCTGCAAGTAGGCCTATGAGGCTGTTGGAACCCATAAAGAGCCAATATTAAGCACAAGTACATTAAAATAAAATTTCATGTGTATTCCAAATTATGGCATTTTGTTTTTATTATTATTTTATTATTCTTTTTTGTTCTGAAAAATAATTGAAATGTGGGCTTAAAATGCTTCCAATTGTATACAGTATGTAGTAGGCCACTATTTCCCAGTCAGAAGAAACCTGTATGTGGGCTGCCTGGAGACTTAATCAAGGAAAACAGACCCACGGCACACCAATGTATAGGTGTAGCCAGTCGTTAAACCTGTGGTTCTCAAATCTCATCTATGGAGCAACTCGGCTGTTAGCAGGAGTGTTGGTGTTGTTAATATTAATGAGCGCAAAACCTTTTTTGTGTGAAATAAATAAAACATTATGTGGAAAAGGTTAATCTAGTCTTAAATACTACAGGCTGTTCAAATGTATAGACTACTGCCTTCATCATAAACATCACAGGTGGTGCTGGGAGCTTGGTTATACTTAGGTGACAACGGAAGTCTGTCTTGCCAATTTGGGTAAGAGCAGTATGACACGCTGACAGCTCACAGCACCATCTGTAATGCTTGTGATGAAGGCAGTAGATTTGTCAAAATATTAAGTCTTACTAGTGTATAAATACAGTATGAACAATTTATAGTAAACAAAACATTTGCATAGATTGGACACATGCTTTCTGTGAGTTAATATTCAATACCTAAAAATGGGAAGTTAGTATTGTGTTTGTTCATATTTTAAGACAGTAGAGGTTGAGTACTTTCTTGTGATATAAATGATTTGGATTGAGTTTACAACTGATAATACATGGGCTGTCCAAAAAATGTCAAAACTGAGTTATATGGTTCTTCATCTGAAGGGTACGATTATTGTATACAAATAAAGTAGAAAAGATCATTTACTCTGAAGTTAAACAAGTTTAATATTTTAACAAATACACTTACACATATTGTGCAGTACAGTGTAACTAAACAGGCATTACAACTGGCATTCTTTAAAATATTGCTTCTTTAGCAATCTTAAGTCTCAGAGTTTGGCCAAAAAGAAGAAAAAGAAGCCCCTCCCAACTGCAATTCACAAAACTTATTGAAATTGCTCATACTAGATCTTCTGGTTAGGCATGAAATAAAATATAGCTTAATTTCTTACACATATTGTGCAGTGCAGTGTGTAACTCAACAAGCCTTACAACGTGCAAAAAATAAAACAAATTAAATGTCAATATCTCATGCAACTGAAAATAGATTTCAAATTGTGCTATTTCAATGACATTGGATAGTGCAATCAACATATTTTTATTTTATAATAATTATTTTATTATAGATATCTGTAAACATAATAGATAACTGTCTCCTTAAGATGGGAATAAGAACATCAAAAACATATCTGTGATGTCAAAGAAATTGTGGCCTTATGTGAAGTGGCGATACTAAAGGATTGGAAAGTAAACACATTGCTTTTATTGCCTACTCCAAGTTTAAATATGATGTGAATGACATGCTGGAATCATGTGTGTCAGCAGAGGTAGTTGGATGTGTGTCAACAGAAGTACAGTAGTTGAATGTTGTAGGTTGTAGGGGGTTGAATGGTGTTGTTTGTAAGGGTTAGACTGGCAGTGGCTGTAGGAAGTAGACCACTGTTGGTTGTAGGATGTCGATGGCTGTCGGTTGTAGGAGGTAGACTGTTCGTTGTGTGTGGCAAATGAGGGTGTTTTGAAATGGCCTTGCACTGTGTTGTCGTTAACCTGTTTCCCTGAATCAGCCATTATCTCACATGCATGTGCGTGTCTCTCTGCTGCTTGTGCACAGAGCTCAAAACACTGCACTGCTTGACCCAGAACAGTGGAAGGACTGCACAGTCACTTTGTCTTTCTCTGCTTGCTCCTGCTGTTGCCTCAGGAAGGCATCGAAGATGGTTGTCATGTCTCCTGCTCTTGAAGTACTGTAGGCCTTTTATTTGCAGTGGAACGTTTCCAGAATCTTTGGCGTCTTGATGGTGCTGACCTCTCTAGCTGGGATATGTCTGATTCATTTGGTGAAGAAGATCTGTCACCATCTGTTTCCAATGAGCCATCTGTTTCCACAGAGTCAGGCCTGTCTGGTGACTTGTTATATTTAAAAAGAAAAAAGTTAGCAGTATATTTCTCATTTATTTTTCAATAGTAGTTCTAGGACTCATGTGAACACGTTTTGTCAACCCAGACCTGTAAATGTCAATTGTTCCAAAGAGAGGATAGGCTTCAGTACAGCATTTTTGCGGATACATGAGCTATAACTTTCAACAGAGCTATAACTTTCAATAAGCCGTGAATTAGGGCTATTGTATACGGTACCTTCTGAATCAGTGTTGCCCACAGTATCATCTCTTTCATCTTGTCCATTGGAAGGCTCACTGTCGCCTAACCATGAAGTAACTAGTAACATTAGTTTTGCTGTAACTTGCGGTAACCTATATAGGCTTAAATTAATTATTTACCATGGTATTACCAATTTAGTACTCCATGGTATAGCTACTCTAATTTAAACAATGATACCTATGGTAAAATCATGGTAATTATATTTATTTATGGTAAATACCATGGTACTTTTTCATAAGGGTGTGCAGTGGTGGAGTAATGCTAGGTAAAACACTGGAAAAGCATGCTCCCCTGTGATTTATTTGCAAGATTTAGTCATAAAACACCAATTTATAAAAACTTTGTTTATATATTTTTAAAATATCAACCATTGTTTTGCAAATAGCTAGCAACCACAACATGAACATGGAATAAAAATGGGCATTCCAAACATTCTGTGCAAAGCCTCTAATGTTATATAATTAACATTAAATGTTCAACAAAGTTTAAAATTGTTTTTAAACTTGATACCATTCTGAGCTATTGATAATAGAGCACAGAGCACCATGGGCCTCTGGCCAAGAATTTTCTCAATTTCGTTGAAAAACCGGAACTTCGGTTTGTTTTTCCCACCAGCACCACTTTGAGACATCTCTCGTTTCTCGGCATTTCATTTCGTAATTCCTGGCAGATTGAGACTGAGGAATACTTTGGTCTCCTCATCGGTCCACACGTACTTGTTGTTGCTACTAATAGCCATGTTTTTGCGCGTTATGGGAATATCCATGAAGACACTGACAGCGGAAACAGCTGATCAGTCAGATGAGTTAAATGTTCAGTACGTCAGAACTTATTGGGCAAAGGCGTTTCCATCAACCATTTTGCGCATCAACTCTTTTTCAACATTTCCAAAATCCACCTCAAGTGACCATTAAAACCTTTTTTGTGCAATTGAGGATGTTTTTTTTCGAATTTTGCTATTTCAATTAAGCTTTTCTAATGTAATACTTCAAATTGCACATAAAAATATGTAAATGGAAGGACGGCTAGTGTTGACTTAAATGACGTCAGATTCAGGTGGACACATTGGTGTAGTGATTGGTTAGGGAAAATTTAATCCCCCTCTCCCACGGAAATTGAAGAAGAAGAATCATTTATTAATCACACGCATGTGGGGGGTGACACACACACATACATGCAGGGAGTGGTGAACAATGAGATACAGTCTCTGCATTAATCCCATCCTGGCCGTCCTTCCTCCAGGGGCAGCCAGGAGCAGTGGGCAGCCCTCACTTCGTCGGCGCCCGGGGACCAATTCCAGGTGGTGGGTCCATGTCGTGGTCAGGGACAGGACAGGAAGTGTTCTGCATGTTTTTAGTCGGGGTCCTTATGTTGGAGGAGACCCATGTCAACATGAGGAGAACGTGCAAACTCCACACAGAAAGGCCCCTGATCGGGAGATAATCCACCGGAGCACGGTGCCAACAGGAATCGAACCCAGGACCTTCTTGCTGTGAAGCAGCAGTGTTAACCACTGAGCCACCATGCCGCCCCAAATTGCCCAAATCGGTTAGAATGGTGGCAATCTCAGAGTGAAGATGGCGGCTATCCGTCAAAACAATAATATCATTGGTAAACAAACAGGAAACTCGTTTATATCCAGATGACATTTTGTAATATTTATGGAACCCAATATCTTCCCTACTCAAAGTGTTCAATCCTATATCTAAATTTTCAGCCATCTCAGACTATTCAATAAACTGTTCTAAAACCACGGTCCTACCACTCAGTGCAGAAGACTGGAATGCTGTAACCCAGAAACAGGCAACATTGGATACCTTGATATTGATATCTCCACCAATCTGTCAGATTTGGTTACCCTTAACTTTACTCCAT
>OMKR01074341.1:0-11256 GCA_900302355.1 Cyttopsis rosea
GCATAAAGTTTTTCTGTTGATGCTCAAATTTGTGGGTGATGGTATCCACAATGGGCCTGAATAGACCTGACACCTTAACTGCAGCATGGTGGCTCAGTGGTTAACACTGTTGCCTCACAGCAAGAAGGTCCTGGGTTCGATTCCCACCTGGGGCACTTTTGGCACCGTGCTGCGGTGGGTTATCGCCCAATCAGGGGCCTTTCTGTGTGGAGTTTGCACGTTCTCCCCGTGTTCGCATGGGTCTCCTCCAACATAAGGACCCCGACTAAAAACGTGCAGAACACTTCCTGTCCTGTCCCTGACCACGGCATGGACCCACCACCTGGAACTGGTCCCCGGGCGCCGACAAAGTGAGGGCTGCCCACTGCTCCTGGCTGCCCCTGGAGGAAGGACGGCCAGGATGGGATAAAAGCAGAGACTATATCTCATCGTTCGCCACTACTGCATGTGTGTGTGTGTGTGTGTCACCCTCCGCATGTGTGTGGTATAATGTGTGATGAATAAATCATTCTTCTTCTTCTTCTTGTGCAGAAGACATTGTTTAGCTCACCCCAATTCTTCTCTCCACCTACAATTCCACTGGCCAAACTGTGGTGTAATAAACCCTGACCGCTCCAAATGTGCCCCATCAGTGCCAAGGCGTTCAGCAATATTTCATCTGTCAGCATAAATGAGATACTGCTGGGATATACAGTGATTTCCCTATCAAATCGGTTCACCTCTGCAAATCAAACAAAGCACGAGCCATTCCTCTTCCCCTGTCAATGTGCAGGGCACGGATGAATTAGATCTGCTGTGGAGTTAGGGAATCAATAAGGCTTGGCCATTCTGAAGGAGATTGGAGTCACTTTATAGCCGGTGAGCCATCGACAGGCTGCTCTGCTAGATAAGGGTACATGCCACCACCTAGTGGATGGTCTCCACAGCTCTGTATTCCATCACTTGTGTCACAACAGCTACACCAGTAGAATCAACAAGCAGTTCAGGGAGTTTAGGACAAAGTTCTAAAAGTTCTAACACAGTAAATGGTTTATGGTCGACTAGAGGCACTAAACTTTGACATTTGACCCTCAAAGGACCTACAGTTGTTTCTCCTCAGGTGATGTTTGTACCCAGGCACTGGTGGCACTATGTGGAGTCAGTAGACCCTGTGACTGTCAGTGTCAACTCCTGGATAGAGATGGTGAGTAAAAACCCCTCTGCACCCTACTCCTCTGTCTGCATCGCCCACTGAGCTCAGGGATTAACATTTGAGGTGAGGTGAGCCAGGGCACAGATTGATGGATAGCTGCTTCTAAGAGCATGACATGTTCCCAGAAAATGGCCACTCTCCACTTTGAGTAATGAACACACCCGGCAGAAAAAGATACCCATCACTATGATGAGTGTGTGCACCTTAGCCGCCATACAAATGTTTATTCAGATAGCGAGGCCCTCTCTGACCTCTTGCAAGGTCACAGGCACAACAGAACTTTTTTTTTACCTTTCTTTGTCAAATGTTTGCTATTATTCTTTTCATTTCAAATTATACTTTAATGTTAATTTAATTTCCTTCATATACCATGGGCACTTTGCTGACTTGCCGTCCTTTGACAGGAGGTGGACGACGAAGCCAGAGTCGGCGAGGCTGTGACCAAGGCTGTTGTCTGCGCCATGAAAATCGCACCTAGCGACGACAACGACGACCAGTGGCTCAACCCTACTGAGGTAGAAAGTGAACACAAATATTTTGTTCTTCCTGCCGCTTTGGAAATGGAAATGCTGTCATGCTGCTCACTCTGGTCTGCCACTATTGTGGCTTTTCAAGCAATTCATATAGTTTTGTTTGGACGTGAAACCCAATTTCACCAAAATAAGAGTTTTCCGACAGCTACTTTCAGTTTGTGAAACCTGGAGCCTCCGGCGTGAAGATCGCACATCCAACCTAGCGACTGGGCAGGGAGTCATTTACAGTGCAGGCAGGGAGTCATTTACAGAGCAGGCAGGGTGCAATTCGCTGAATAGAAACACGGATGAGAGAGAGAAGGCTCTCACACTTGAATGGGATCCAGGGAGATTATATAAAAAATTTAAAAAACACACCAAATGCTGCCTGTACTAACACAAAGAGAAGAGAAAGACAGTGATCCCTTCAACCCAATTTTTATGACAGTATTTCAATTGTTAAGACTTGTACCAGGCTTTATAGCTTAAAGTTGACAAACCAGTGCAGCAGTCACTATCACTTGTCCAGCTGACTGTGTTGACTTGAGAGCCCAACATGGGCATGTGGCTGATATGCTAAAGTAAAGGATTACTGCAGTAGTCATTGTTTAACTAGTAAAATTTTACTTGAAACATTTCCCACAATCTCTTTTGCCATTTCCTTTCTAAGATAGTGTCATAAGCTACTCTGCTCATAAAATAGAGCTAGTTAAGAGTAATTCAGATGATCTTGGACAAAGGCGAAGGCAGTTTGGACGTAGACAAAGTTTTCAATTTCGCTTCTGCTATGCCAATTTTCTCCCTCTTCTTTTGCAGGAAGGCATGGCATCTCATGATGAAAACATGCAGTGCCTAAACCTGGCAGTGCAGGCGTTCATACAGAGACAGAGAAGCAGCCGGTGCAGAGAAGAGGCCGCTAGCCCCAGGGTGCCTCACCCAGCCAAGCAACTCAAGAGGAGCGCTGGTGACGCTCAGACGCCTTGCACCGTCCCCTTCGGGCCTCATCTCATCCCAGTTACAGAAACACGGGCAGAACACCCTCCAGACCACACTGAAGGGCTCCCCGGGAACTGCACAGGGAGTACCGTCAGCCCCATCCCTAATCCAGAACAATGTAGCGCACATCTACATGCGGACGCGACATCGGAGGAAGAGCGAGAGGGACCGGAATACACCTCAATCACCACCAACGACCTGTTGGACTGCCTGCTGCATCCCCATGTCATTTCACGTGTCACTCAGCTGCTGCTGGAGAAGCAGAACAGGACCCACAGGACCACACAAGCATCCTTGTAATACCATTTAAGAATAAATATGGACGCATGGATTGCGCTGTTATTGATCAATTCAAATGAAAGCCATTGTCATCAGCGCGTATAATAACTGAAGTAATAATAGTATAATAACCATGAAGTGCATCAGCACTTAAAGTAGACATTAAACATACATTCACATCTTCGATATACCAAAGGAAGATGGTGCTAAACCGCAGGTTGAGGAAGAAAGGAGAGGATCAATGAGGATCTTTCCACGAAGATTTTCTGATCTTCCCCTTCTAATCTTTGTGTTCACAAAAACGTCCTGTTCAAATCCAATATTAGATACACAGATTAATATGCATAAGATGTGGACATTAATTTTTTTTACAACCTGTCATTTGGTAATGAGAAGTGCCGTTGAATAGCCAGCGAGCACAGATTATAGTGGTTAAGTGATTGATGAAGTCTCAGGATTTACGGATGAAGTGAAATTAATTTGGGTGTTATGTTTCCACATCTGTCGTCACATCTTGGAGAAAGTGAGGATGGTCTAATGTTCTTGTACAATAAATATATTTTTTTATATTATCGTTGCTGGATCATATTTACAGGGACGATTAGATTGGCATAAAATTGTGGTGCAACAGTCTTTCATGAAAAGAAATAAACACATTTTTATGAACAAAAAATGTTATTTTTTATTTTCATAAAACCCTGAATTAGTACAGCATGTGTACATAAAAAAATCTATATCCATGAATTGATTGGGAGTCGTAATGATTATACTGTACTCCAAGACAATCTTTCCAACAGTTAATGTTAATGTGCTCTTTCAAAGGCGATTCTTAGCCATTCGATTATAGTATTCACAAAGATTTAAAGAAACCAAAATTTAGAGTGTGTTCAACATTTGAAAATTACTTGTGATGGCACCCAAACTATATACTTTTGTGTATATTATTAAAGTGTCATCATAAATATAGTTTATATATGTGCAGGTTGTAGATTGTGCTGGCATTTAGATTCAAAATACAAAAAAGTTTTCTCAGACATATATCAGGGTATCTGTAGGTATCTGCAAATTTACATTTACATTTTAAGACCGCTATGTGAAATTTAAGGCCATTTTTAAATACAAAAAAGTACATAATATTCTATCCAGAAATTACATCAGTTGTTTTTTCTTTTAAAACATTATTGATCAGGTATGACCATAATTTTTGCAGTTGCAAACATTAACCACGCTAGATAAGTTTGTGCCGCAAACTCATTAGAACTTTTAGAAGACTTTTTAACGACACACAGATACCCTAAGTAAACACTACAACTGCTACAACTAATACCCAACTGTTGAATCTTAACATGTAAACTTTACCAATTAAGTAATATCAATTATCCTTCAAAAATACTGTTCATTAAAACAGGATGTTTTCACAGTGGCCACCTGGCAAACCGTTCTGATCACATTTCATTTTTGTAGCAAAGCAGAAAGCCGAGGTGGGTTACATTTACAGCTTGGTGCTTTTTTCCAAACCGTTCAGGTTTGTCTCCTCTTTATGTATTTTCTTCAGCTCACCCTCATCTTCTGCCTTCATGGAGTCTTCTGGGTAGACTTTGTCAAGCTGCTCGATGTCAACGTAGGTGTAGAATTGGGCCATGATGGAGAAAATAATGCAGACCACTACCAACAGGCCTGCAAACAGCACAAACTCTGCCCACTGAAGAGACAGAAAATTAGGGTTTAACCTCAAATTACTGCATGTAGAAGGACCCAGCACTGCTGTGCTGCACATGCTATTCTGTTATTGTAATTGTATTTCAAATCAAGTCCAAAGTCAACATTAAGGTTTGTTTTTCTCAAGTGGAAAGTGGATAGTGGAACAATATATGATATGCATACAATATTATTTTCGTCCAAATGTTTCATTTAGTTTAAAAAATTTGTATTTTTAAAATCACCTCTGTAAGATAAGATAAGATAGTACTTTATTGATCACCTGAAGGGGATTCAATTCAAGTGTTGCAGCAGCTCAATGGGGAAGCATAAATTACAGAGTAACAGCAGGAGAATGTACATTACATTTACGATGCCTACATACAATAAATAATAATAATAATAATAAACGGCTCAGAATGTACAGCATAATTATTTAAATGAAATGCAAGAGAATTAATTTTTTTAATACTAGTAATACTAGTAGTGTATTTATATATACAAGGGACATTTTTTTTTAATCTCCCACAATTACACAGATATCTCACCTGATCAAGCCCGCCCCCCTCTGCCACAATCAGTACTATGATGTTTCCAAAGGCAACGGTAAGCAGCCAACCGGCTTGCAGCACAGACTTCATATTTGCTGGAGCCTGAGAAGGTGGGAAGGAGGATCAAGAATTGTTTATTATTCACACATTTTAACCACATGCATGCGGAGGGTGACACACACACATGCAGTGGTGAACGATGAGATTTGGTCTCTGTGTTTATCCCATCCCGGCTGTCCTTCCTCCAGGGGCAGCCAGGAGCAGTGGGCAGCCCTTTTTTCGTCGGCGCCCGGGGACCAGTTCCAGATGTAGCCATGTCGTGGTCAGGGACAGGACAGGACAGGAAGTGTTCTGCACATTTTTAGTTGGGGTCCTTATGTTGGAGGAGACCCAATGCGAACACGGGGAGAACGTGCAAACTCCACACAGAAAGGCCCCTGATCGGGAGATAACCCACTGGAGCACGGTGCCCAGGACCTTCTTGCTGTGAGGCAACAGTGTTAACCACTGAGCCACCGTGCCAGAAGCAAGAACATAGAAACAACACAAATGTAGTCAGGTACTGCAAGGCAAGGCAAGTTTATTTGTACAGCTTGTTTCATACACAAGGGCAAGTCAATATGTTGTGTGGAAAAGCAAAGAAGAATTGACACCCTAGAGATAAAAGGCTAAAAAACAGATATAAGAGAGATCACAGAAAGCAAAACACACTTAAACATGGCAACAACCTACATCCAGTTTGGACCCGGCCGACACACTTTATCACGGAGGGACTCAAACCCACGCCCACTCGGTTCCACATTAGCATCTTTAAACACACATTCCCGTAATCTCTCCTGTTGGAGCATGCTGCCCGTTGATTGCCTAAGAAATATTGATTCAGATTGGAGAGTGAATCCAACACCATGCGATTTGAGACTCACCCTAATGTTGGAAGGTAAACCCCCCCTCTCTGCAGGAAGACTTCATGCTCAATAGTTTTATTCTGAATGGAGGGAGAGAGAGAGTTCCATCTGGTCGTTTCAACCAGATGGTTTCATTTCAGTTGTGGAAAACTATAATTGATTGCATTTTCTGTCATTTATTGCATTTGCCGTCTATGTCTTCGAGGACGAGAGGCAAGAAATAGACATATTTGAAGGACATCAATATATTATTCTGTGGAACATTCAGAACCTGTTTCAAAAGCTCAGGATCAGTTAAATGTATTTTTTTAACTGATAAGATACACACATATATATAACAAAAAAATACATTTAAAGCATTTTACTGACTTGAATCAAATACAGTCCAAGAGTTGAGCTTGAAGGAAAGTTTGCAGGTTGTGTGAGTTCATGGCCAACTCGAGGACCTATAGGACAACGGACCTACATTTAATATCTAATAGCATTGTGAGGATAAACAACAGGACCCACTGACTATGTAAATGTGGTCTGTAAAAAAAAACATTTCCAGATTAATTTAGCTAAAAGTGATGTATGTAATTTTGCAACTGTGGTCCTTAAGGGGTAAATGGGAGAATTATGCTGCAACAACGGCGTGGTAATGTTCAATATTACCTCAAATTCTCCAAAATAATCCTAAACTCTCACACAAGAGCAGATACGTATTCCGTTTTGAAGCTGAAATTGCATCACATTTCACTTAGACAGTATACTGACAGGGTGTTGAATTTGTAGAATTGAATCCACTGTCCGCTATTGCCATCGGTTGATGTGCAATGCTTCCATAAAAACACAGAATCGAATCTATTTCATAAGGTTCTGCGCAAGAGTAAATTCCCATGAAATGTGTGCATTTCGGCACAAACAGCTTAAACACCGTACGGCCGCCCCAGCTCCAGCTTTCGCCGCCGCTGACTCCGATTGCGCCGGTTTCACTGTCCAGTTGATCCTGTTTATCCTTCCCCACTTCTCATGTCTCTTTTGCACGAGATTGCTTCAGCCGCAGGACTTCAATGCACGCTCAACAAGAACACAAAAAGGTATTTCATGCATTTCAGGCGCCGCGCCTGTCTCGCCTCTGCAGCTCCTCTGGGCGCTGCCTACACCCCCTGTACGTCTGGAGCTATCACACACGCCACGCTGCTTGAATGCATTTTGGATAAACGTACACACTGCACACCGGACGATGGCTACCGTACCGTACCGCCAGTTCTTTGCATCTTTCGTCTTTTCTTTTGGACTTCCTGGATCATTCATATGCAGATATTCACCCAACTTTACCGTAGAAGCTAGTTTACAGTTTATGCAATATATAAGACTCATTTACATGTATTGGTGCTAAAATATTCGGTGTTTGACGAGTGACTTGGAAAAGGATTCAGTTGGTGTAACACACGGGCCACTCACTGATTCATAAATTAAGCGAGTTGTTTGGCTCGTAGGTCACGGCTCTTTTTGTTCGCGCATCGAGTGTTGAGACTCTAACCCTAACCCTAACCCAACTGTGTGACTCCTGAGTCAGGACGGAGGAGAAGTAAGAAGAAGGGAGGTGGTGATAGCTATCAGTAACCGACAAACCATCGCATCCAAGGCAGAGGCGGGCGGCAGGGGAGAGAGAGAATTTACTCTTTTTGAGCACGACGTCAGAAGGACGTTTAAGTGACTGAACACCAGGAAGGCTGCAGGACGAGATGGTATCGTGGGGCGTGTCCTCGAGTCATGCGCTGACCAACTGGCACCGGTGTTCACAGCGATATTCAACCTGTCCCTGTTTCAAGGAGTCCACCGTCATTCCCGTACCCAAGAAACCGAGACCAGCCTGCCTTAATGAGTATCTCACCTCTGTGGTGATGAAGTGCTTCGAGAGGCTGGTCAAGGACTACATCTGCTCCTCACTGCCCAGCTGGATCCTCTACAGTTCACCTGAACAAAAGGAAGGGGAATTATGTGAGATTGCTGTTCGTTGATTATAGTTCAGCTTTCAACACCATAATCCCGTCCAGACTCGTCACCAAACTCAGGGACCTGGGACTAAACACCACCCTGTGTAGGTAGATCCCTGACTTCCTGACGGGCAGACCTCGGGCTGTGAGAGTAGGCAGCCACACCTCATCTTCCCTCACCCTCAACACGGGAGCGCCCCGGGGCTGTGTTTTGGGCTGTACTCCCTCTACACAACCATCGTCAAGTGTGCTGACGACAAAGCTGTGGTACTGTAGGCCTGATCTCCAACAACGATGAGAAGGCCGACCCGGAGGAGTGGCGATCATCACAGGGGGTGCGCTTCCACACCTCCGGGACATCTATACCAGCAGGTGCAGGACCAAGGCCAGGAGAATCTTGAAGGATCCCAGCCACCTGGATTACGGCCTCTTCTCTCTGCTGCAGTCGGGGAGAAGGTACCGCATCCGTAAGGCCAACTTGGAGAGGCTCAGGAGGAGCTTCTACTGTACCTGCCTATTGTTCCCAACAACTAACAACTAACTATTGTGACTGTACTCCTTTGGGTAGCCCATTAAAAAATCTCTATGGAGCTCCTTGTCTTTTCACTGAGTTGGCGGCACCAGCTGCCCCAGTATATCCTACGTGCCGGTGTCGATGTGAATCAGGCCGAAGCAACTGAAAAAACCACCACCCATGGAACGTTTCATCCCTCATTTCCAGATTAGTAAAGATTTAAATGGCATTTCAGAGGCTGTACAATTGAAAAACAAAGTACTAAAGAGTCTAGCATCACTCCACTGCCTCGCTACCTCATTATCAGCATTATCGATAAGCGAAATGGGATCTTATCACGCAAATATCAACTCGGTGAACATGCATTAGACGGCGTGCCTCGGCCTGTTGCACATGTTCATGGCGGTGCTTAAATCAATAGTCTGCAGATTAGGTGAGCGCTGTTATCATAGCTGTTATTGCATTGCAAAGATGCTTTTGCAAATGCTGTTGTGATGTGCACTAAAATAACACAATAAATATAGCAAATGTACGTCAAGCTGTAAAGATTTGATGTCCGTTTTTCATGCAGCGAGGGGCAGAGAAAGGATGATATTTCCATAGCGGGTGTCATAAACTATCAATAAAATCCAATGAAGGTTTAACGTCTCCATCCCCGATGGCTCATAGCTGCTGGGACTCCACAGGAAGATAGAGATAGACAAATACTGTACATGATGTTTGTTTTCACAAGGAATTTGAGGGAATATCTTCCAAGTCTCCAGATTTGGATAATCCGTTCAGTCAATCAGTCAATAGCCGGTGCTATTGCATTGGTTAATGAATCATTGATCAAAATGATGTGCATATAACTGCAGAAAGCAGTGTATGGTTTAAAAGAATGTGGGTAATGTGTCTATATATGAGAAGCTGAAATCAAAACACGGCATTAAATCATAATTATAGATTACATCGATTATTAGATTTTTATTTTCAAGTCTCCAGATTTGGATAATCCTTCTCCGATCAATTTTGATTTACATTTGTTCTGTAAAAAGCAGAGTATGGTTTAAAAGGAGGCAAGTAAAGGGTCGATATTATCACCAATTACAATCATAAGTCATCAGCATTCATTGACACTATAGATCACACTGTCCTTACTACCTAACCACATAATCCCTCCTTTTCTTGGCACAAAGTAACCCACTGGCGTCTTCCTAAATGCACACACTGTATCTTACGTCTGTGCGTCTTAGCGAGGATATAAAAAAAAAAATCACACTCATTCCCAATTATGCTGGGTTTAATAGGGTGATGCGCGCTCCTCTTGTTGGGGCGTAGAAAGGGCTGTATGCAAATCAGAGCTGGCATTTGGTTCTTCCTGCTCCACCCGAAAGATGAAATGACCCAGGCGGAGGTCATCATTAACATTACTCACATAAAGGCCAAATCCATAACCACCAGGAGGAGGCGACAGGGAGGGGTCAGAGGGTCATGATAGGGGGGAAATGAGAGCGATGGCGAAAGGTGCAAAAGATGCTCTAGAAGGGCGTCAGACCGGGGAAAAAGTGACAGAATGAAAGAGAGAGAGAGGGAGAGGGAGGGAAGCAGAGCAGGGGAGGCTTTTGGGGAGGAGGGGGTCTCCGGGCCTCTGTCACGGCTCCCTGGATTTATGGAGATGTGTTGGTCACGCTGCCGCTCCATAATTGATATTAAAAACCCACTGACCAGCGTGTCAGGGCTTTCTCGCCCACTCTCCACGCTCTCCGTCTCACCCCTTCCCCGTCTTTCTCCGTCCCCGTCTCTCTCTCGTTATCCGTCTGTCTGTCTGTCTATCAATTCAATTCAAAAAGGTTTTTTATTGGCACGGGGAAGCATCGCATTTCATTACATTGCCAAAGCAAATGGAAAACAAAAGAAAAATTTTACGTCAAATTTTAACAGAAAATCGTAAATTAGGTTAGGTTAAAATGAAAAAAAGAACTTTTTTAAAATTGCTGTTAAAATTATATATACAGTATATATGCAACCCATGCAAAATATATGCAAAAGAAACGGTGTCTAAAGTATCTAAATAATGAAATGCTTCTGGTTTATGGGGCATGAAGAGGGTTTATATTGCATGGTAACACTGAAAAAAGACACAATAAAGTATATAGAAAATATATATATATATACGGATAGATAGATAAACCTAAAATTAAGGCAGATAAAATATATGTTAAAATATCCATACAAATAAATGGAGATAATTTAGACACGGGAATAAAAAATACGCAGGTACTGTATGTAAATACAAATAAGCGCATGGTCTAAAATGCAGATGGGAGTGTCTCTCGCTCTCTCTTTCTCTCTCTCGCTCCCACAATGCATCCCTCGCTCTCCGCCGTCTTTCTCCCCGTAAACGAGCTGCGCGGCGCTGTCATTTCCTTAACACGCATCGCCGCGGGGCAAATGGCATCCGTCCGGTCGTATCGCGCCGTGACGGCCGTCAGTTCGTCTTCTCGTCGGGGAAAGTCGGTTCTGGTTTGTAAGAAATCTCCTCTTCCTCCCCCCCTCCCTCGCTCCGTGTCGCTGTGGTACGTTTCTCGGCCCCGTGACATTCATTAAATAGTGTCGCTTGGCGGAGGGGCGGGGGGGAGTGACGC
>OMKR01074345.1:0-10178 GCA_900302355.1 Cyttopsis rosea
ATTTGAGGATCTTTTGGTCTACTTCACTTTGTCAGGCAGGTCCTATTTAAGTGATTTCTTGATTGAGAACAGGGGGGGCAGGAATCAGGCCTGGGTGTGGCTAGAGAAATTGAACTCAGGTGTGATAAACCACAGTTAAGTTTGTTTTAACAGGGGGGGGCAAACACTTTTTCACACAGGGCCATGTAGGTTTGGATTTTTTTTCTCCCTTAATAATAAAAACCTTCATTTAAAAACTGCATTTTGTGTTTACTTGTGTTGTCTTTGACTAATAATTAAATTTGTTTGATGATCTGAAACATTTAAGTGCGACAAACATGCAAAAAAATAAGAAATCAGGAAGGGGGCAAACACTTTTTCACACCACTGTGTGAAACAAGAGGTGTATATTGATGTGTGAATTGTTGATAAATAGGTTTATTTTATTTTTCTTTAGTTAATTTATTTTGTTAATCTTTAGGTTTATTGCATATTGCCATTATATTTTCTTATTACTATTGCCAATTTCTTATGTGAGCTGTTGTTACACTGCAATTTGTAAAAATGGTGGTAATGGCTCAGTAATGGCTGCCGCAGAGTCATTTTCAATCATGGAAAAAAAAACATCTTTGATTTTCCTTTTGACCTGTGAAGAGGCTGTTCCATCACTGTCAGCCCCCTCCCCCTGATCCATACCTGTTATTTTGGGAATGCCTTCCAGCTTGGGAACCGGGAGGGTGATGATGATCCCCTGGGCGGTGCCCACCCACAGCAGCCCCTGGCAGATCAGCAGGCTGGTCACCCTCATGTTCTTCTGACCTGTGGGGATTCATTTAAAATAAAACTTTTGAATTAAAGTCATTTATTTTAAAATGAAATGGATTTAAAGTGTTTTAAATATTTTTAAAGGATTTATTTTAAAGTACAATAAGTACAAATAAATAAATAAATAAATACGATAAAATAAGTCACTAAAATCATTCATTTAGTCATAAATGACAAAAATATTAGTCATTTGAAGGGATCAACCAAACAATAAGATAGATGATAAAATGGCAAATATGATAAATATGAAAACTCGTGCCTATGATAACAGTGCTTGATAACATTTTTTAATTCATCACTTTTTGGAAAAATTTTTTTTAAATAAAATAAAGTTTTCTTACTAGTTCTGGATTTACTGTCAATGCTACCACTTGCCAAACAATTTGCCCAACGCATGAACCCAATCCATGGCTGACAGTTCTTGCAAAAGCAGAAACCTTTGGATTCCACAGAGAGGCTTATTTAGATAATCGTTGCTGCAAATAGGCTTCTTATTATGAAAAAGTAAAGTTAAATAAGGCAAAGAGAGTTTATTTGAACCCAACATTCAAGCAATTAACTCATAGGAAAAACCCCGGGAGCGATGAGTCAGTCAAAGAAGAACGACAGGTGCAGGATCCATTCATTTATTTATCCATGTCTTTGGTATTCAAATATCGGATTACATCGGGATTTAGAGAGCGGAAAAACCCGCTGATTGAAGTTGTGAAAAAGTCAGTTGTTTAGTAATTAATAGTTTTCCATGCCAGCCTCCCTCAGCACACAAACTCACTGAGCCAACGCACGTGGCTCCACCTGCGTCTTTTATTCACCTTTCTATACATTACTCCCAATGCTGAGCCCACGTTGCCAGGTTTCCCACTTTAGTTTTTGCTGTTTTAGCGCTGCACCGCTGAGATAGAGGGAGGAGAAGGTAATTTCATGTTCTCATTACAGATGCAGATCCTTTGTTTACAGTTAACAAAGGAACAAAAGAAAAAACCCAGTGTGTTTTTTTCTTCTCCAGCAGGTTTATTTTAGCAGCCTTTTCTTTCTGCGGTCTCTCAGCCCCTTGGCTTACACCACGGCCCAGTTATCTCCAACACCAGTTACAATAATATCCATGGCAACCATAATTGAATTACACCAACGTGTCACGTGAGCCGCATTGAGTGGAGAACGCTCATTTACATGTGGAACTGTATTTACATGCTTGTTTCTGTGTCATGCTCAGATTATGACGCGCCGTTTGCGTGAGTGGCTCAAGTGCCTCTTTAATTAATTCATTTTGGCTGCCGTGCCGACGGAGCGTCACCGGGCTTCCTATTCAAAGCGCCAATCTGATGGGTTGTTAAGAGCATGGGGGAGCCGCCGCCCGCACGCCCACCCACCGCCCGCCCACCGGCTGGAGATTGGGATCTTGGAAAGAGTCACAGAAGGTGAGTTTGAAGCCGCCGGTTTCAACGCTCACCATTGGCCAGTTGTGTCTTACTTTGGCTAAAAGGTTTAAAGTGAGAGAGTGAGGCTCATGTACGCCCACTCCCCGGAGCCACCGTGAAATCTCACAGTTGAAGTCACAGGATGTGGGCGCACAGGCACCGTATTTATGAAAAAAAGTGATAAAGACGGATAATGGCAACAGCACTTGAAGATTAAGGAGGGAGAGCTTCACCTCGGGCGATCCTTCCTCCCCCGATCAGAGCCCTCTCTGCAGGCTGCAGTGGCTGTACTGGGGGAACTGGCACGAGGACGAGTACTTAAAGCGTAAAAAATAAAAGACAAACGTTCCCCTGTTGTTTGTCACCGAAGACTAGATCTTTATAATTTCTTCACCCCAAGGATTGAGCTATTAGAGCCATTAGCGGAGGAGAGATCAGCGCTTCACTCCTCTGGTTGCTGCAAACTGAAACTCTCCATTGAATATAAATCACATTAAAGGAAGGAGAAGGATTTTATCATTAATACACGTCCAGGCATTTAATGTGCAGGGATCTGTCTGATGGTGTTGGTGCGTCCGGGGGTCTTCTTCCCTCTGGTGAGCTCTACAAAATGGGAACTTAAGTCAAAGATCCTTTCTCTCGGTGGAACCCTGAAGGCACGAGGCGAGAGAACCGTTTGCTCTTCCTCACCCCCTGCCTGGAACTACCCCTGGGGGCGAAGCCCGGAGACAGGTGGCCGCCCTCTCTCCCTCTCCCTCTCCTCTCAAATCCCAATCCGCTGCATCTTTCAGGGGATGTGGTCTGTGCAAGGTGAAGATGACCTCCGAATCGCATGTTTTTACCAGTATCGCGGCAGAGACTTCCACTTGAAGTCTCCTCCTGGAACGAAATCTGTGATCCAGGAGTTGACACTAGTATTCCGGTCCAGACGCTGCTGTACATCTAGTTGCAGCTGAAACATGCTGTTTCTTCATGCTGTTTGAAAGAGGTTTATGGCCCAGGTGCATTGAACTGAACAACATCCGATCCCCGATTTTTTTTATTTTTTACTTTTTTATTTAACCTTTATTTAAGCAGGCAGGTCATTAAGAACACATTCTTATTTACAATGACTGCCTGGAGAGCAGTTAGGGGTTCAGTGTCTTGCACAAGGACACTTCAGCACGCTGGGGGATGGAACCCGGAGCCCTCTGATTACTGGACAACTCGTTCTACCTCCTGCGCCACGCCGCCCCCTCAAAAGAAAGTAGGGTATAAATCTGTATCATCCGCAGCCCCAGAAGACCATTGGATTGGATGGTGGACAGGATTTCAAAAACATCTGATTAGATGTAAAGTCTATGAGTTGGAAAAGCAGTACAAACAGATAGAATGAGATTTGGAGTGAGAGAGAAAAAAAACGGCCAAAGAGCTTGATATACTGTAGGTAGAATGGCCAAAACTGGCACGATACCAGCGTACCAGGGGCATTGAAGAGAGGACAGCGTTTCCATGGAAACATCCAGGAAGAGAATCTTTTGACACTAGCCTTTTACTGCTCCTGGGTGACTTTATTCCCTCCTTCAGTCTTCCCTCCTCCTCTTCGCCCTATGGATCCATTATGGTGTTGGCAGGGTTTTGGGGAAGGGATACTTATTCAGGTCGATCTCGCGAATCCACGACCCAGGGTGCAAGTCAGACGAGACCTGAATTCCATTTAACGGGAGCAAAACATCGCCGCCACTAAATCGGTGGCCCTCCAGCTGCTCCCGTGCGATGAAGAGAACTCAACAAAACAAAAACAAAACGAAACAAAACCGACTAATGTATGTCATGTTTTTTACACTAGGACACGGAGGGTTGAGACTCATTGGTATGTACTCAACAGAATGGGCTTTTGTAACTCTGTTAATCAAGCATATGCAATAGGTCACTTGATGTTTAGCTTGGTGTAACAATTTTGTGAAATACTAAAAGGCTAAAAAGGCTAATTTTACCGTCTGAATACAGCTACAATTTTCATAATAAATTGCCTGACAGCGGCAACCTGATATCTTTTCACTCCTTAAGTGTAGCTCCCATAACCATCTGATCTAATCCCTTTGCTGTATTTATTTATGCTGGCTTATCCAGTCCATCAACAAAGTAACTTTAATAGAAGTCTTTCACTTGAGTGCAAACTCGGTAACGCTCAATAAGTTTGATTCCTCTATCTTTGAATGTGGCTTCATCTAATACAAGGTTCCGTCGTGCATATCAGAATTTACATTTCAAATTTAACGGCACCGGTGAATTTTAAACAACACAGCGTCAAATGCTGTTCCAAAGGACGCTGTCGCCACACAGAAGCTTTGTTCGAGACAAGCATGATAATGGGAAAAGATTGGAGTATTTTCTTTTCGACCACCATCATCCAGTTTTGATGAGGCCAAGTCTTACATTGTTGGTGCTGCCATCTTTGGAGTTGTATTAGAGGGTTTGTTGTAGAGGTCTTCACAGGTCCAAAAAATTCTGACCTGAACTGATTGGATCTTTTCACGATAATAGAAAGCATTGTTGTACAGCGCTTCAGTAAAAACCTGGTTTGTTTTTCAAAGGCCATTGGCCATGATAAGATGTGGACACAAACCCAGCCTTGGGTATTCGTGTTTGGGTAGACCCGTGAAGACCTCTAGTAACCAAATCCACTGTCACTTCTATGAGAATTCAGTATTCAGGGATAGTCTGTGGGCCTGGTGGAGGAAATTAGGGACTGAGGGGTAGCTATTGAGCGTGTCCGTGCAGTGCTGGTGGTGGTAGTGAAGGATTTCACAGTGTATACATCCAATATTGGTGAGATGAAGCTGCTGGACGTGGGCATGAAGGGAGGTGGCTCTCGAATTGGTCCTTCTGGAGGTGTAGTGGGCCTAATTTAACTTAAGATATTGTATGTATTTTCCCTGAAAACGGAGTGAAAAACAGTCTCCCCATTGGCGCTCAGGCAGGTCTATCCCAGCACTAAAATCATTAAAAAGTTGATCAAAAAAAACCCTAATCACATGTAGTTTTAAATGACACTGTGTTATGACAGGAATAATTAGCTGATTAATGAAGAGCCATTGAAGGCAGATGTAGTGACAAGATAAGGATGTCGTACAGCGTGTCGTGGTGATGGGACATGACCCCTCATTAGGGGGGTCGCCCGTCTCAGATGGTCTTACCGGGGTTCAGCAGCGTCGAGCGCGTCGACACGTTAATTTCCTGCAGATGCTCCAGCGTTTCGGTGTGGAACAGACGGATGGAGGAGCCCTCCGAAAACGCCATCCACACCCCTCCGCCGGCTCGTACCATGTGGGCCACGCTCACCATGGGGTCCGGGTGGACCTCAAACTTCTGCAAAGGGAAAGAAAAGAAAGGATTAGGAATGTCCATAGAGATGTCCATAAAAATATAATATATCTGTGTGACATATTTCACAAGGTTGCAAAGCAGATATATCTTCCAAAAGGCAACCGTTTATCATTTCTACTGTAAAATTATTCAAAATGTTTTATTTAAACAAATATTATTGCAAATAATAGTATGCCATACTATATAGTAAGCCATAGTATGAACAGGAAGTCCATGTCATAGGATGACATTCAGCACAGAGAGAGACCCTGCACAGCGATCTGTTCCTGCATTTATGTATAAACACAATCTGCCTCTCAAAACTGTAATTAATAGCAGAGCTAACAAACAGCGTTACTCCCCTGGCACTCGTCTTTAAAAAGCCATAATGGAAAAGAAGCAGTTGGAGGCGCACGGTCTTAATGAGTAAGTGGAAGAAAAAAGATACTGCAACGAGCCTTATCATGGCTCCACACGCAGCCCCCCAGGTCCCCGGCGTGAGAATCCCGCAGCCTCTGTCACTGCCGGGCCTCGGGTGCAGGGGCCGGGGGCTGGGTAATTAGTAAATGAGTGAAAGTGAGAAAATATCTAAATATACACGGCAGCGGCGGAGGATTACCACCTGTTTGCGTGCCCTTGCCAGCAGCTCCTTCCTCCTTTGTGTGAATTTGGGTGGAAAAGGAAAGAATCCTTTGATGTGTATTTTGTTTTTAATTGACTCCTCGGAAGGAGTAAATGCTACTTTTCTTTTATTATTATTCTTCTGGCACTTCCATCAAAGAGGAGATATCCACAGTAATGACCCACAGCAGCTGAAGTGAAAATACAACGCGGTCGTCGACGTCGTCGGCTCAAAAATAAGCGGCTAATGGAGGAGGAACTTCTCGCTAATTGTTGGCTGACATACTGTAATTGTGGGATGCCATCTTGCCCACCATATGTTTTAAGGTGCCAGGAAGTCGTGATATGATACTAGAAGCACAGAGTGGTATACAACACACAGGGTCCCAGTTTGTAATGGGTAGAGTGGAAAATCACATTTTTTTCCATCGATTAATCTATTAATTGTTAAAGACAGAAAGATTGCAATTGCCATTACAATAACTATTAATTGTATGTGTATAGATCTGAATAAATAATAATGTGGTAGTTATTAGCATTTTCAGAATAGCTAGTTCCTGACAAGTGCCACTGGACACACAACACAAACATTTGACTTGTCTAAGGTTTGTCATATGCACTCCTACAAAAAGCACTTTCAGCGCTTCATGTAAGCAAGACATGCTTTTGGCCCGCATTTCGGATTTAAAGTACAGGTTTTCAGGGGCAGATGGTGACAGGACATGTCTGTTCCATCTAATGATGAAGTCGGGACATATACAGTAAATGGGGAACATGGAGCAGGAAGTAGAAGAGGAATCCTCCAAGTGATTGCTACCTTCAGAGCCACTGGCTGTGAAATAGCCTCTGGCTATACCCAGGCTTCTGTATCACAAATTATTTTTTCCTGAAAAGTCAACATTCTACAGAAAGTAAGGAATGTTATTGAATCAAAGACTCATGCAGAAAAGCGATAAGTACCCCGCCATAACTACAGCTTTTTGCTGTAGTCGGTTTTGCCTCTGAGCTAAAATCCACAGCTGCAAGCGAGAGGCGGTAGCACAATGGGATTAACCCTTATTTCCATGGCACTTTGCCTCAGGGGAGATTCTTCATGAAGCTAACCCTTACCTTAAACCTTAACCTCAGCCTTACTGTAGACCTCCAGCCATAACCTCAACTCGAGATGGAAACAGTATTTTAAAAGATAATTCTGCTCCATTACCTCCTGCAGAACCACAGCCCCCCAGGGCCAAATGCTGAAGATGGGCTGTCCTGTAGCACCGCTGCAGAGACCATAGTTATAATGAGCTGCAAGGGCTTCATTTTGTCAATAAATTTCATAAAATAGATCTTCAGTCTATTTCAAACAGTGCATGCAGGGAAGTATTGATGCAAAGTCTTAAATTTATTTTAAAAAAAAAAGTCAAGACAGGCCTATAGAGGCCTCCCGCCCCAGGGACAGTGGAAGGAGACAGCTAGAAACTGGGTTATAGCATGTGGAGCAATGCCAAGGTTAAGTTTCCTTCTCAGCAAAGTAAGTTCAATAAGTTCAATAAGGTTGAACGGTCCAATACTGTGCTGAGAAAGAAACTTACAGGCATCTTATTTTACTGAAGAACGGGCACCATTTGCACTTCGCAGTGCTCTGATTTGATTGAACAAAGCTAGAACTTGAAATGACTATTTTTATATTTCTAACTATTTTTCTCTACAACCTGCAATAAGTTTCAAGAGTTTGAAGATCATGGTATATAGCAACTCAGATGTAAGAAATCCCATTTTTTGTTCTTTCCTGGGGAGGGGTTGAAAGACAGCATGTCTGGGAGACAAAGGGAAAGGTGTCAGGTGCCAGAGAAGAGTAGATTATAGAGAAGCCGCAGGTTAGATGCCATGTGAAACCATGTCAAAAGCCTTTTCCAGAATCCTTTCATGAATGAAAGCAAGAGGAACGGCAACATGAAACGGTAGAGCTCATGTGAGGCACAGCCGCTTGTGAGTAATGGGTTCAATTTGATACGGAAATGTCTTTATTTTCAGGTCAGGTGAGGTGGATGAACCCAAGTCCCGTTCTCCAGCACCCAAACATGTGTAACATCCTCACCGCTCAGCGTCAAAGCAGTGCTCGAAGTGGGCCTCACCACTACCACTCACCACGAGCCTCACCACTACACAGCGCCGGCACTTCTGCGATTTATTCTTTGGTGTACCGTGACTTTTTCTTGCGCACCAGCACTTCTCACAAGCTGCCGCTGCTCTGTTCTGCCCTCTCAAGTGGACAAATCAAGTGGACGTAGTGTAAAATATATCATATTTCATTGATTCATTTTAATTAGATTTAATTATTTAATTATTAGAACGCACAAGCTGTGAGCTCCGGCTCAGGGTTGCCATGACGTCATTGACCATATATGGACATGGACAGGGGATTTCTTTAGATCGTGGGCGTCCGTGTTTGGGCTTTCTATTTCGCACCGTTTTGGTGGAAACAGCTGGTTTCACTCATTATCTGTTCCACCAGTTGTGGTGCCATCGTTGGTGAAGGCCGCTGCCCGCGCTCTGCTTCAGGTGGATTAGAAAGAGCTCCAAGGTTGTATCGGGTCGAGGCGGCAGGAAGTGATGCTGCGTTCCACAGGAACTCAGAAAACTGTGATTCGTGTCGGTAGTCCCCATGTTAACACAACATCAAATCTACAGAGTAGTTGAAAACCACGTTGTACGTATTGAAATAAATAATAATCTATACAAAGGGAATGGTGTTCACCGTTCACGGTGCGCACCACCTTGTTGCCGTGACGTCATGTCTGTTGTCTTGGTAAACTCGGGCGATCAGCTCTGAAATTCCAACTTAAATAGCCCCCCCCCGCCAACATGTGAGTAAGGGGAGTACCGGCACATATTTTTTTCCACTTCAAGCACTGTGTCAAATACTGGATAAGTAAAGGTAACAGCCGCTGCTGCAGCCTTACAGCCTGGTATTAGTGGCTGAATTCAGTGTTGCTTACAGAGATGAGCTGGTCAGGGAAGCGTGACAGAGGTAATATACCCTCTACACCCCTGCGCCGCCACGTCACACTAACAGCAGCACTCGCTCCCGCCGTCTTTCCGCCCGGCAGAGGGGAATAACACTGCACACTAAAGCCCCATCTGAACAGCTCATTATCTCTTCATTACTCCGGGTGACAAGGTGTCCCTGTCCTTCCAAAAAAACGCTGAAATCCACATCCCAGCTCAATCGTCCCGGAGCGTCTGACGAGTGGACGTGTGACTGATAAGGGAAAGGCGAGCGGAGGGGAGTAGTAATGGGAAGAGGAAGGAACAAGGCCTGCCAGTCAGTGTTGATCAAAGCCCGTGTCCTACTTTGTTAAGGCTGGGGCCGGACGGGAGGGACTCGGACTCCCTCTAGGGGACTGATGGGTGGAGTTTGGCCATAGTGATGGAGATTGGCACGCACAGAATCTGGCAAACATTTGTGCATGAATGTCCAGGCGCAAACAAACAGATAAACAGACCAATATCCAATGCTACGATTGGCTGTTAGCGGGGTGCCAACACCCGAAGGGGAGTTGGTTTTCACAATCGTAAACAGACTGATTGGTATATATTCCGATGTTAGTCAAGACACCGTCCATTTATTACTGTGCTATAGCCTGTAGAGTGGTGCCGGAATCAATGGCTTCCTCTGCTCGCGGCGGCCGTTGTCACAGATAAATGATTTAAAAACACAGCGAGACCAGACAGAGCGGTCGGCACCGTCTTGAAAAACAACAGGAAGGGAGCTCAGTGAATTTGTGTCTGTGACACTCCCCCGGCCGTCAGACGGTTGGATTCGGGGACATGCTTCACAGCCTGGGTGAAGTCATCCCTCCTGAGTCCACATTAGTGTGGAGGACGAGGTTAGCGGCGAGGACCGAGCAAGTCTGACCCACTAAGCTCCACGGGAGGCACAGTGAACCGGAACTGTACCTCGGCGGCGTGGTCACTCGGCTGGCTAAGCTGCCGTCTCCG
>OMKR01074351.1:0-11423 GCA_900302355.1 Cyttopsis rosea
TTTAATGCTGGATTTTCTCTCTGTGGAACCTGAATGAACAGTGAGGTTCAATCCTTTTGTACCACTGTAACACACGGTGCCATAACCACTGTATCACTCACGCACGCACACACACACCTCCTCTGCCCCGGTGCTCCCTCTTCTCCGCTGGTGGTACACTAAAGAGATGTCTGCACTTGTTGTTTTCATGGAAAGTCCAGATCGGATTGCATTTAAAAAAAAATATTAAATAAAAAAAGTGCCTGGATGCCAGATGAAACAGATGGAGAAATTAGTCTTTAAATGTTTCAGATGGGGTCACGTGACAATCAAGAATCTTTTAGTAAAGATGGCCATTGTGAGGTTCTTTTCATTAACGGAAAGCTGACAATAAGAGGACAAAAATACAATTTATTATTGTTAAAATAAAAAGCAAAACTAAAACCTTTTCTCTAAACATATAGGATAGGTTCAACATTTTCAACCGAGGCATGTTGGTTCCCAAAAGTAGTGGAAAAATGTTCGTTCCCATAATTTCTCATTTAAATGTGATGTGTTTTTGTGTTTTGTCAATCTTTTGTTGCTGGTTTATGTGTTGTAACAAAACAAATAAACAAACAAAAAAAAAAAACAAGACAAACAAACAAAAAAGCTGTTGATCGATTAAAAAAAATTAACTAATTAATCATACAATTTGCTGTGATTAATCGCTTTTTTCTTCAAATCAGGGAATTAATGTAGAATCAACAAAAAGGAAGTACATTTCAATTCAAATACTATTGTTTAATAGCATCGTTTTAACTGCACACAGATTCTCTCTAGTGAACTACAGCTTTCCAGTAAAACCGTCAAGGCCATCAAAATTGACTGTCAGCTTGAAAGGCATATTTTTGATATGCACTAACAGATATAATAACAAAACCCAGGTCTATATGTTAAAGTGGCAGTTGAAAGAACCTTGAACCATCAAGGCCATTAAAATTAGATATCAGCTCAGGAGGCAATAATTTCTTATACTGTATGCACAAATATAAATGATAATTAACAACAAAAAATGTCTTCCATGTTCAAGTGCCAGTTGAATTTCCACATTAAAGGTCCACAATAGTCCATGCAAATTTGGAAAAAAGAACAAGGAAAGATTCTGCTGAGAGTTCAGAATGTAGAATCTTTTTCCATAGAACAACAATTACAACAATTCGGCTTAGTCTTCGTTTGCATTCAGCCAGTTACTGAGGCTCTGGAACAAGAGCAGGCTGAGCTTTGGTAGGCGCGGTCGACGGCTCTGGAACAGGAATGGGCTGAGCCTCAGCAGGGGCGGCTGACGGCTCTGGAACAGGAACGGGCTGAGCCTCGGCAGGGACGGCCGATGGCTCTGGAACAGGAACCGGCTGAGTCCCGGTAGGGGAGGCCAATAGCCCGGGCAAAGGAGTGGGCTGCGATTTGGTCAGGGAGAGTGGAGTGACAGGCTTGCGAGATACAGGAGACTGGGCAGTAAAAACTCTGGAACGCTGGGCAGCGGAAATTCTGGAGCACTGGGCAGCAGAGACTCGAGAACGCTGGGCAGCATAGACTCAAGAGCGCTGTGCAGCGGGAACTCAGGAGTGCTCAGCAGCAGAGACTCGAGGGCACTGGGCAGCGCAGACTCGAGAATGCTGGGCAGTGGAAACTCAGGAGTGCTGGGTGGCGGACACTCAAGAGCACTGGGCAGCGGGAACTCGGCAACTCACCGCTGCTGTTTTTTCAGAAGGAATATTTGAACATGATTTTTGGCCAATGTTGACAGCCCGTAAAAGTCTGGACCCCGAATATAAGATAACCCCAGGAAAAAATACCTTATATCGGGTCAATATGGTACTTATTGCTGTATTGACAGCAATGCGATGTCTATACTGGCTGAATGTCTACCTGAAATACTTGGTTCATGTAGTGCAAATTCTGATTCTCTTAATAATCTCAGAGACAATCTGAATTGTGCCCTGCTCAAAACGCTTGACTCTGTTGCTCCTCTTAAAACTAGAAAACACACTCAGCGCCATGACATCCGTTCACTGAACGTATGCAAAGCATAGGCGTCATAACACCAGTCAGTGAGCCTACAGACTGGGTCTCATCCATGGTAGCGGCATACAAATAGGACAAACAAGAAATAAGACTGTGCATCAATTCAAAAGACCTCAACACAGCATTGAAAAGGCCCCATCACCACATGTGCAGCGTTGAGTAAGTGGCAGTACAAATGTCAGGGGCAACAGTGTTTTCTGTCCTGGATGCAAAAAACTCTTTCTGGCAGATACGTTTCGACAAAAAATCTTCAATGTTGACGACATTCAGTACTCCATTTGGGCGTTACAGGTTCCTATGGATGCCTTTCGGCATTATCTCTGCAAGCGAGGTGTTTCAGCGCTCTATGGAACAGCTATTTGGGGGTTACCCATGTTCAGTCATCGTCGATGACATCATCATCGGAGGCCATGGAGTAGCTGAGCATGATGCCAACTTGAAGAGAGTGCTCGAGCAAGCAAGAGAAGTAAACCTCAGGCAAAATTCAGCTAAATGCAAATTTTGCTTGGAGGCTATGTAGGCCACATCTTCACAAGTGAAGGTCTAAAAGCTGACCCCTCTAAAACTGCAGCACTCACTGACATGCCGGTCCCCACAGATGTACCTTCACTACAACGTTTCCTTGGAATGGTCTCCTACCCTGGCAAGTTTATCCCGAACTTCAGCGACATCGCAGCGCCACTGAGAAAACTGACACATAAGGAGACTGGATGGTGCTGGTTCCAGCAGTGCCAGGAGGCATTCGACCATCTCAAGTCATGCCTGTCAAGCTCACCAGTATTGTCATACTACGATGTCAAGAAGCTAGTCATGCTTACCTGTGATGCGTCATGCTATAGACTTGGAGCTGCATGTATGCAAGACGGCAGACCAGTAGCATTTGCGTCGTGTACCCTCACGGACACGGAAACACGATATGACCACATAGAGAAGGAGCTACTAGCTGTTGTGCCTGCACAAAATTCAAGGACGACGTATATGGAATGCCCACCATTGTGGAAACTGACCACCAACCTTTGGTAACTATTCTGAAGAAGCCCATTCACACCGCCCCTGCCCGTCTCCAGAGAATGATGCTCCAGCTGTAGAGCTATGACATCAACTTGGTGTACAAAAAGGGTAAATACATTTATCTGGCAGACACTCTTTCACAAGCTCCAAACACACAAGTTCCCCAGAGCCCTGCTGAAAATGATGCTTTCGAAGTCATGTCGGTGAGTTACATCTCCACAGCCCGCCTGGAGGAACTCAGAAAGCATACAGCAGAGGATGAGGTGCTGCAAACCCTCAGTGCAGTCATTCAATGAGGATGGCCCACCAGAGAGAGCCAGCTCTAGCCTGCTGTCCGTCTCTTCTTTCCCTACAAAGACGAACTGACAGTGGAGGGCGGGATCATCATGAAAGGCCACAAAACGGTCATCCCCCAGTCCTTGCACAGAGAGTAAATCAACATCGTGCACAAAGGTCACCTAGGTACTGAAGCGATCAAGTGCAGAGCTAGAAGCATCATCTTTTGGTCAACAATGTCAAATAACATCACAGAGGAATTGCTCTCATGTGCAGTATGCAACAGCACCAGATCTCATCAGCAAAAAGAACCTCTTCAGCTGCACCCAGTTCCAGACCTCCCATGGTCTGCAGTGGCCACGGACATTTTCGACTGGCACGGTAAACGTTATTAAGTGCTTGTGGACTCATATTCCGGATGATTTCATTCTCGTCACCAGCAGTCCTGAGTTCCCTCAGTCGAACGGGCTTGCAGAGATAGAGGTCCGAAGGGCCAAGCTGAGATGGTACCGTCTTCCTCAATCTTTTGAACCACAGAAACATTCCCCGTGATCCAAGACTAGGCTCCCCCACTGAATGCCTGATGTCACGGCAGACACGCGCAGCCATTCCTATGAGCACCAAACTGTTAGAGCCAGCCCCAAAGAACGCCCAGCAAATCAGCACCCAACTCCTCAACAAACGGCTCACTCTAAAGCGTCACTACGACTTGTCGAGTCGTCTTCTGCAACCCTTGGCAGAGGGACAAGTGGTCTGAATGCAGACCCCCAAAGGATATAACCAACTTGAGATTGTGAAGATGGTGAGCAAGGAGCCATGCTCCTACATCATCCAGTCCAACGGGAAGACATTCAGGAGGAATCACCGCCATATCCTTCCTGTTGCAGAGCTGCCGCCACCACAGCTCTACACAGAAGACTCTGACTCCCAGAACACTGACTCCTCCACAATGGACAGTGTTCCCCCCACACCACAAACACCAGAGCCAAACGCCAGGCAATCACAACACACATTCCCTCTAACGCCTACAGCACACTTCCCCACTAAGAACAGCAATGCGCTATACACAACACGCTCAGGCCACACCTGCAGACCGAACCCAAAATATATGCAGTAAAAAAAACTCACTCATGGACTTAGGGTGATAGGATTGTTCATCCACTTAGACTTGATGTTGCGTAGTCTAAGATTATTCCATTTATGTAATATTGATGTTCACCAAGTGCTATTTTGCTTCACATAAGAAGTACAAGCTAAAGCGAAGGGATGTAGATCATTCGGCTGAATGATTGTCCTGTTTGTTCATTAAGGGCCACCGTACGTGGTGTGTGTCTTCAGGGCAGTGCCAGTGCCCAGTTCGGTCATGTACAAGACATGCTCCATGCAGGGTCGATTAAACTGCTCTCTGTTCTTAATAAACCAACAGTGATTCAAAGACTGTGGTGATCATTTACACGTTAAGGAATTCATTCTCACACCTCCAGTGGACAGACATGAAAGGTACCTCTCCAGCTCTCCTTTTTGTGAGTTTCCTGACTTTATGGATGCAAAGAAGTCATCTTCGTCAGAGTGGCCGCTGTTTGAGCAGGCATCGTCATCCAAGTCAATGTCTAGGTGATTTTTGATGTAGTCAAAGCCTGTGGCAAGTTAAATCGTTTTCAAAAAAGTCTGCACATTCTTCTCACCCTTCTACTGTATAGGCTGCCAAGCTGCTGATTTTTGGTATTAAGAGCTCTCAGAGCTTGTAACTCTTGCCAACCTATAGTTTGTCACTGACACAATATAAACCTCAATGACAATAACCATTACATAGATTAATGTTAATACATAGATGTCAAGGGCAACTGATTCACCTTTGAATTGATACATATGTACATTACCAGCTTTTAAGATGCTGTCCTCTGTGGTCCAGGATGTTCTGAATTTTGGTAGAAGTATAGCTGCAGCAATCAGCTCAGGTTCTTTCATGACCTCTCCAAAATGTTTCTGGATCCCATGCTGCAGAGTCAAGGAGAGGTCTACACATTTTTCAAGTTGACTCTAGCTTCTTCAGCTTGTCCTGCAACTTGTGAAGGGTTGGCAGCAGGAATCCCATATGCACAGATGATTCCCCTTGGAGGATGTTAATGGCCATGTTAACAGGCTAAATTACAGCAGCGTACTCAGCCAAAAATCCCATTTCATTGAGCCTGTAAAACACAGTTAATAAACTATTTCATTCAAATCAACGGCAATTATCACACAACCATGTAAAAAAACGCAATTATAATTGAAACATTTCAACTAGATTTAATGAGTAACTTGTAACTTGTTAAGACTTGTTGCAACTTAAGACGAGTGGATTCACCTATTAATCAGCAATGCTGAAACCTGTTTCATTACTCTTTAACAAATAATGTGAGTTCTGCCAACTTACATCTTTGTCTTTAATGCTGTGCATATATTGCAATTTTTCTCCTTGCTCCTTCTTGATGTGCACAACCTTTTCTACAGAGAGGAACCGGGAGTTCCAACAGGTTTGATTGAGTTGGAGGAACTGCAATTTGCATTCACGTTCCACTGTTTCAAAAGCCATGGTTGACCTGCTGATTTTATTCCACAGAGCATTACATTTTGCAAAAGCAGACGAAGACAGCCTCTTATATGTTTCACTGCCAGCTTCTGCAGCAGTGGTATCAACTGTTGAAATAAGATTGAGGAGATGGCATGCACACTTTTGATGCCTTGGAAGTTGGTACTCAAGGGCGGTGTCGTCATCTAAAATAGAAGACACATCTTGATACACCCCCTCTAAGAGACTTTCATCTTCTGATGCATCATCAAGGATAAAGTCTCTCTCCTCCTGTCCATCAGCAACTTCTTCCCCTTTCTTCTCCCCATATACCTGAAAGGCCTTCAGGAAGTTTGAGCCACTGTCTGTTGTTGTCCTGGTCACCTTTTCCCTGATGTGGTACTCAGAATGTATTTCCTCTAATGCTGCATACAGCAAGGACATCAAATGTGTGCGAGCCTTTGACACTTCTGCAAGCCAGTGCAGCAGAGTGCCTCTCTAAAGAGATGTGGTCTATCCAGTGACAGGTGACACCTAAGTAACTACTGTTGTGGTAGCAACGTTGTTCACGGCTCTCAACTTTTTAATGATTATGCTCTTCACGGTCTTTGCAGCTTCCTGTATTTTAGAGCATAATTGTACAATCACACTGTCGGCGACGGAGCTGCAGCGTGAAGCCAAGCAGCGTGAAGCCAAGCAGCTCTCGTCTCGTCGCCATCCGATCACACCGCCGGTTGTGGGCGTGTCGGCTCAAAATCGGCTGGCTGTTGTGGGTGCACCAAACATATTAAACCTCTCTGCCTTTCCATATTTAATATACATTATATAGAAAATTGGTGCCGTGTAGACTTTTTAAAATTAAAATGGTTTACTTATTAATACTGTTTACTTGTTTACAAAATAAATTACCTCTCGAAACTATTTCCTAAATAATTACGTAATTTTAATTGAATAATTTATTATAAGATTATAAATAAATTATAAAGAATTGTCCTTGTTCTAGAAACATAAAATGACGTTTTTTATATTAAAAACAGCCGAATCATGAACAATTCCACAGTGGTGGGAGCATCCTTTTTCCAAGCACCAGCGCCATTGAGAGCGTATCTTCTCTCCTATTGGCTGCCGCCCGGCGCTCTGCACTACTCATTTGCATAAAGTTGAAGGCTGCTCAACCTTTTTTTCGCCGTGAAGCTGTCAGCTCGTCGCCGGTCATGGCTCCGCCCCTTGCAGCTGGATGAAACTGAGCTCTGTTTGAAATGCATTGCAGCCTGTCACTTTGCAGCGCCCCGCATCCGGCGGTGTGATTGTACCTTAATGTTTTCCTTGTCATTACTGTACACTGAGGTTGCAAGGTTTCTATTATAGTCTTGACGGATGGTATCTCAAGCAGAGAAAATGGTCGGCTGCCTTCACATATAAAATTTAGCAAGAGCTTGTCAAGCGTTGCCTGTGCTACCTGTGGGACAGCAAGGGAAAATGCATTTGTGATCTTCGCATTCTTCATAGGAGGTTCGTCAGAAGAGGAGGATTTTCGCTTTCTCTTGGACTCTATTTAGTCTGTATACCCCATCAGTTTGTTGGGGTGAACCCTCTGTTGACAGAAAGAAATGTCAATGAGGCTACAGGAGATTCATCCATTAAAATTGACTCATCATCACAGTGAAGAGGAGCCTGCTCAAATTCAAAAACTAACCTTTCTATATGGTAAACATAATGCCTTGTTGCACCATTATTGTGCCTTATGATACACTTATGATGCACTACCAACACTGGTATAACAGGGCTACAGAGTGATTCCATTTAGGAGCCTTTCTTATTGTTTTTGGTGATTGTGATTGTGCTTCTAAATATATATATATATACAGTATATATATCTAGAAGCACCAGTGCTACAGTAGTTGCAAATATGCCCCCTTTTTATAATCATTGTAGGCTATATCACAATAATTTCTAAACTGTTCATCTGGAGGCAGAGAATTCATGTGATTGTGTGTGTGTGTGTGTGCGTGCGTGCTTTTCCATTTAACATTTTACAGTGAGTTGGCCTGGATGTATTTCAATGTATCTTCTCCTTCTGTAAATGATCTATATTTATTACCAAAGCATATATAGTAACACAATTAGCATGAAGATGGAAAACAAATATGGATGTCTTGTGCTGATGCTGAATGTTGTTTGTGATAAATAATCTATGCAGAATATTTATCCTAAATATCATACCGTATATCAAATCAAATCAAATCATAACAAATTTATTTATATAGCCCTTAATCACAATACAGTCTCAAAGGGCTTCACAGACCCACATTTCACAGAGAAATCAGCGACATCCCCTTGGTCTAAACCTCCAACCGGGCCAGGAAAACTCCCACAAACCCTTTGGGAAAAGGAAGAAACCTGAGGAAGTGTACAGAAGGAGGAGTCCCCCTTCCAGGATGACCAGGCTGCAATGGATGCCGAGTGGCCAACATTATGAATCATATCTATATATGTACTATACAATGTTAGAGTTAGACGGTATGAGAGTCCATTAGCTGGAGCAGGGCGCTGTAGGTAGACGCCTCTAGGGCTCCAGGTCAGATAGATCCATCCAGGGCTCCTCCTCCACAGCAAGCGACTGCGGAGGAGACAGGAAGAGACCGGCAGAATACGGAGGGCCAACAAACAGATGCCAAATACCAGTGCTAAGGTGAGAGGTAAGCTAACAGGGTGGTTAATCAAATGCAAGGCTGTAAAAATTAGTCTTAAGTCTTGATTTAAACATTTCTGCAGAAGTAGAAGCTCTGATTTCCGCAGGTAGGGCGTTCCAGAGTACCGGGGCCTGGAGTGAGAATGCTCTGGAGCCTGCGGACTTCTTGAGCGTAGGGCTCGAGATGGTACATAAGGTACCAGTAAGTCTGTGAGATAGGAAGGTGCTAGACCGTGAAATATTTTGACGGTTAGTAGCAAAACCTTAAAGTCACATCTGAGGTAAACCGGGAGCCAGTGCAAGGTGGCCAGTCAATTTCAATATTGTATTCCAAAGGGAGAACAACTCTCACCCTGGTTATGTTTACATTTCTAACAGTCTGTGCTCTGTGTCCAAGGTTGTTCGCAGCCATGAAAGTGTAAACAGGACGTCTATTCCTTGATATGACTGCAGATCTCAAGCCAAGGACAAGAACCACTGTTCTTCTCTTCTGTGTGACTTTACCTGTCTTTCTCTCTGGCTCTGCCTGTCTCTCTCTCCTCTTATTTTCCCTCCTTCTCCGTCCTCCCGTTTTCTTCCCTGTGCTGAGTCTCCATTGTTTTGTACCAATATACATATATGGAACTCTGCTGAAAACCTGTGCGGTGTCAACTGATGTTCCCCGAGCTCGTATGCTTCAGAAACGTTCTTCAATCCAACCCGAGCCTCAGATCACAACAACAAATCACAGCCACAGCACGGTGCATTAAACCAAGTGATTTGTCGGAAAAACGACCCTTTTTATACTGATTGACTCGCCAAGAACCGAATCTCAAAAAAGAGCCGAACCTTTCATCGCCACGAATAGTCGTTACTTTCAGAGTGAAACTTGTTCCGATGATCACAGAGATGCTGTTCCGACCGGAGCTGATGAATCGGTGCAACCTTGCGATTTTGATCTTGCAACACAAAAGCTAATTTCCATTATTTATTTATTTTATAATCATTTATAATTTTATTTTTAAGTGGAATTAGAATTGTGTTCACGGTACACTTGGCGAGCTCTGGCAAAGAGGATTGAAAATCACTGGTAGTTAATTTTTCAACCCAGGCCTTATTATCGTGCTGTTAATATTAAATACAGATGCACTGTAGCGGCTAATGTTCACATCTTTAAAAAAAGAAAAAGTTAATTCAAGAGTTGATCCTGGTTCAGTTTATTACGGTCCGCTACCCATTAGGTAATTATTCTACTTGGTACAATTAAATGTGGATAAACTCAAATATCGAGCTTTAAACGCGCTCTCTCGTGTGGATTAGCTGGATTTGATTGGCTTTGGGACTTTTCAGATAGGTGCCTTTATCTGTTTAGCGGCACTGAATAATGAAATTGATTTTTGTTTTCTTTTGAGAGTCACCCGGCGCTTTCATGGCGTCGGCACCGATCGGTTGGAGCGAAATACACGAGCTAGGCCTCGTCGTGCCGGTGTGCGGGTCTCTACATCGTCTTGTATTGTCTCCAAAACATTTGCAGCTTCTTCATTGCTGCCACGACCTATGTTTTTTGGATGAAACTTCCAGTTTAATCGTCATTCATGGAGCTACATGCTAATTTGTAGCTACGTGCTACTCGGATCATTTTTTGATAATGTTTTATAGATTTTTCCATTTCATTCGGTTGTCTCGCTGAGATGAAAATGCCGTGTCAAGAAATGACACATATAATGAGACAAACGATACAATCCAGTGACGCTATACGCAACACAGGCACACTAGCTACTATCATATGGAGTGGTATTTTAAAAAATGAGCGGACTCTCAGACGCAGTCGCTCCCCGACTCGTTCTATTTCATTCCAGTAGCGTCAAACATTGGTTTTTATTTGTGTGTGTGTGTGTGTGTGTGTGTGTGTGTGTGTGCGTGCGCCATAATAATAATGGACGAATGAACCGTCTCAGAAAAATTTTATTTCTGCCAATATTTGGAGACCATTGACAAGCGAACCAAAGGCAAAACCGAATCGGCGGCGACCTCTCAGCAATGGTTGGTTAGACAGTCCAATACAGTAATAAGTGTTGTTAGACCCGGATGCCGCTCTTATTCGTCTTGCCGCCAATCCTGCAACTTGGACTGACTGACTATCTGCCAGGTTCCCATATTGGGCTCACTCGTCACTAGTTAGCATAGCGCTACTTGTTAGCATAGCGCTACTTGATGTTAACTTGTGTACCTAGGTAGACACTGTACATATTTGCTCTTCATTATCTCCTTTTAATTTGTCTCTTTCTTGACTTGCACTGTATTTTTTTGTTGCTGCTGTAATGCCTGAATTTCCCTCCGGGGATTAATAAAGAGTTATCTCATCTTTTCAAACCAGCTCTGTTAGAATAGAAATTGTTGAGTCGTGAGGCAGGGGAAGCCGGGGAATGCTGCTGTGTGCTTCATTGGTGGTTTTGCCGTCACCGGAGGGAGGGAGGGAGCTGTGAAACCGGCCCCGCCGACTGCGCTTGCACATGTTTGTGACCATGTGTTGGTTTATGCGTTTTCGCGGAGCGTGCCGGTGCATGAGGAAAGGTGGAAGAAGGTGTCTTTTCCAACGCACCGTTTGTCAAAAAATACACCTTCACCCTCGTTCCACCGGCGTTAACGCCTCGTGCTTGGCATATCGTCTTCCATCCATCCCTCCCTCCCCCGATCCATCCGTCCATCCGTTCGGATGCGGGCACTCATTAATTTGGCCCTGTTTGCATGTGCATCACGCTCATCGTGCCCTGCTCTGCTCCCCTCCGCGGCACAATGGGAGTCGCCGGCACGCGAGCGCCGCGTGACAAACACGCGGGAGCCGCCAGGAACGATCCGCAGAGACGGGAA
>OMKR01074352.1:0-12085 GCA_900302355.1 Cyttopsis rosea
CTGCGACCACAGCTAATTACACCACATATCAGGCATTAGTGCCGCGAGTGCCTCCTCTCGAGCCTCCCCTCCTCCCCCCTCCTCTCTAAGTGGACATGGCTCGATGACTCATCGAGCGGGGCGAGCACTATGACAAATTCAGGTTTTGGCTGCTGGGAACTGGTGGCGATCACGGAAACACCGAAAGCACCCAAACAGATGGTAAGAGAAAGAGAGAGACAGAGAGAGAGAGAGCGAGAAAGAGAGAGAGCGAGAGAAAGGGGAGGGTAGCAGCCTGGAGAAGAGTGCAGGCTGAAGGCAGGCGGACCCAGCTGACAGCCACATGAAGGCAGGGTGAGCAAAGAGGACTTGGTGGATGACAGAGAGACACAAGCCTTGTCCAAGCTTCTTAGTGGCCCTTCTCTCTCTCTCTCTCACTCTCTCTCTCTCTCTCTCTCTGTCTCCCCCTCCCTCACCTCTTGGACAGCTTGTGTCAGTAGGTGCCCCATCTGTCTACTGTACTTGTCCGTAGTGCTTACTCAGCCCCCCAAACTGTACGTTTGATCTCTGTCCCTCAAATTTCCATGTGCATCTGCGCCCGCTCATTACCGCTGTTTACCTGCCTCAGGCACCGTGTGTGTGTGAGTATCCCATGCCAACTTCATGGGATACACACGTCATCAGTGCACTGCCAACTCAAGTGAAAAGTCTATGGCTAGACTCCCTGCATCACACTCAGTGACCACCCTTCCCACCTTTGCCCCACCCCTGTCTCCTCCAGCTGAAAGCACCCTGTTGTTTGCACTGCCACATGGTAAAAACATTCCAGTCTACCTCCAGCCGATTTCAATTCCTGCTTTCCCCGACAACAGAAAATGCCGACACGACTAGTGGCAAACAGTATAATTAAGTGTAAATCGCGAAATCGAACATCGTGAATCGAACAAAAGTCTTGATGTGCGAACTTTCGTCAAATGGCTTCACTAGTCGATCATTTCTTAACAAGGTTGAAGTAGAAGAAATTGGCTTATTTCACCGCAAGTGGGCATGCCAGCTTGGATAATCACTTTTTATCATTTTAACAAGAGTGCCGCCCATTGAGACAGCTATTCAAATAGTGTGGAGCACAGCCTAAAACTCAAGAGCTCATCATAGGCTATTGTTATTAAATGAAAGTGGCAATCCATAAGATCATCTCTGTTGGGTGGGTTACGATGCAAGTCCCACAATTCCATTTGAAATTTCAACAATTTCTTTTTTCAATATCGGGTTTTCCCGTCTCTTTCAGAGACAGAACCCCTGTAAGGCATCTGAACTGGATGCTGTCTCCCCCTCCAGTGTTGACAACAGCTCACTGGAGGCATGCAGGGTGGCCGTCTGCTTCAAAGCCTTGATCACCTGCACCAAAAAGCCAAGGATCACAGTTCTAAATGACTACAGACCCATTGACCTGACCTCTGTGGTAAAGAAGATCTTTTAACACCTGGTGATGTCACACTAAGTTCATTACCAACCCCCTCTTGGACCCATTGCTGTTAACCTCCATGTCTGCAGATGACACAGTCAACATGGCCCTCCACTTTCTCCTCTACCATCCAGACTCTCCTGGAACCTACGGCAGGATGTGGACTTCAGTTCCACACTCAATACCATCATCCCAGCTCTTCTCCAAGACAAACTCTCCCAGCTGAGCATACTCGACTCCACCTGTAGGTGGATAACCGATTTCTTGACAAAAATGACTCAGCACATGAGGCTGGCGAAGCGTGTCTCAGAACCCCGGACTACCCCGGTGGTGTCTGAGCAGCAGATGTACTTCCTACAGGTTGAATTTCTTCAGCTATCAGAATCAGAATCTGATTCACAGTCAACTGTCAAAAGGAGACTCATCCCGTTGATCTGCAGAGAAGGTCATCGGCAACCTGCAACCTGTCCCGAATGCCTACAGGACCTTGAGGCGGGTGGGAAAGATTGCAGCCAACCCCACCCTTCCCACGCTAGACACCATCAATTTGAACATCTGGCAAGAGGCTGCGGTCTATCAAGACCAAAACCATAGCCACAAAAATTGCTTCTTCCCTATGGCAGTGGGGTTCACAAAAAGGCCCCCTGTCCCTGTCCCATTGAGTCAACAACAACCCAACAAATACAAACAATAATATATTGTAGTAGTAGTTCAAAAAAATCTCTGGAAAAACCGAGCAGGACATGTGATGTTGCCATAGATGTTTCAGGGATGAGAATATTCTCCATATTCTGACCTTCTCCAAACCAGCCATTAAGAATTGCAGTTAAACTTGGCAAAAATGAGTCATCTGTTTTGTGAATTTAAGACTTTGCTTGAGTCTTCCCAAAGGAGGAGCCACGCTGGGCTTGTGGGGACATTGATACGTGGACGGAATATCTTCATCTCGATCTCAAAACCAATCCCTCTTCCTTTACTTTCCTATAATATCATTTGGAAACTGTAAATCCAATTTTTCACGGTGAAACACACAGTCTTGTCACTTTGCATCGCAGTTGCCGTTGCTGTTTCACCGTGGTAAATGTGATAACAGCTTCCGTTATCGCAGAGGAGATGGAGATTGATTGCGTGCTAAGTTAAGGATGTTTTAAAAGGCCGTAAACACCGGGCTACACGGTCCCCTTGCTGACGGAAAAGCCTTCCTGTGAACAGGCGGCTAAATCAACTTCCCATAACTTACTGCTGTTGAAGTGGATAACAGATGGTGGTTGAGAGCCAGTGGTTTTGCAGATACAAAAAATGAAATAAAAACAATCTCTTGCTGCATTTGCCATTAGTGACTTTATAATAGAGTTGCAATGAGTTGCACGAATAAATGACCAGACAGGGAATTCAGTGTAATCGTGTTACAGCAGTGGTGGACCGTCGTTGCCTTCAAGGCCTTCAGTGAAGGCGTAAGATTTCTCAGAATGAAGGAAAGTGTGTCTTAATAATAAATATAATAAAATGTTTTTACGCGCAAGTCTGGTCAATCTATTATCTCTCATTATGTTCTGGGCACTACAGAGGCTCAGGTCAGGAAGGATTTACCGGTCTCAGTGTCTCGAAAAAATGTTTTATGCAATCAGCTTTGTTTCTCCGTTGTTTCCTGCGTGGAAAATTAATTCTAAACTCCTCCTCCAAGGCCTTCAGAATCTCCACTGAATCCCTCTGCTATCGAAGTGAATGGGGGCAGCATCACTTCACTGCTGCCAGCACAGTTGCCAGTTTTCGCAGCTTTCCTGTGGACTTGGGCTACTTTTTAAGTGGGGGGTTGCGCAATAGGATGAAAGATTTGCTTCTGGAGAACTTCCTTCATATTTGAAGGCATGGAATATGCGGGAGAGGGATCTCAAAGCATCTGAATGAAACACACTTAAGCTAAATAGTTCAAGAGTTCTGACTTTTTCTCTGTTCTGTTATTACTGGGAAACACATTTTGTTTTTATTATCTGGAAGGCAATCATCTGCAAGTCAAATAAGTAAGCTGAAATAATTCTTAATGCAACAGTAAATAGTTGGGGTGTAACGATACATCGATATGGATCGAAATATCGATTCTAGGGGCAACGATCCGATTAAATCGATACAAAGCACGTATATCGATCATGATCGTTAATATATCAGAAAACCTTCTGTTTTTATTGTACAAGAATATGTACTTTCTGAATACAACGTCATCACTCGTGCTCGTTCTCGTGCTGTGCTCGTGTGGCTCAATGAAACAAGCATGGCGTCTCTGCAGCCCAGAGGCTGTGGGAGCCAAGACATTCACTCGCCAATAGGGACTAAATCTGCCGTGTGGAGACATTTCGGATTCCGCAAGAGAGCGCTGAGGTGACAAAATATAAAGACACTGACTCTTTGGCATTACGCCCGGCATTACCATGCGTCTTGGCCGATCCTATGGCAATCGGCGTGTGTTCAGCACAGCAGGTGACATTGTTCATTCTGACTGAAAAGTTCTATCTCCAGAACATGTGGACCAGATGGCTTTCTTGAAGAAAAGTCTCTCAAAGAAAGCCTGAATGCCTGTATGTGTGGTGTTCAGCACATGGAAGTGAGCCATAGCAATTTATTTAAGTGTTCTGGTTGATTTTGTTGTGATATGTTTACACTGTTGTTGATTCTTATATTAATATTTTTTATTTGGAAAACAGTTTGACAGCAACAGTTTACATGGTTAAGAGTATGAACCAAGAGTTGCCGCCTGGTCCCACTTTAAAAGTGGTGTTTTTCACACTGCTCAGTTTGGTTCTATGTATTTGTGACTTGATTTTCTATATGGTTAGTGGCAACATATGGTTTGATATTGATCATATATTACTAAATCGAATTGTATCGTAACAAAAATTGTGATATCGGCAAATATCAAATCATTGCCTTAAGAATCAAAATCGTATCAAACTGTAGTGAAGCCAGAGGTTTACACCCCTAGTAAATAGAAAAGCTATTACACATCACATGCATATACTGTGATTATGATGTGGTATGTCTGGTGAAATGATGACTCAATGGAAATATGGTATATGAATATGAGAAATCCCCAGTCCATTGTCAATGACATCATGGCAACCCCGAGCCGGAGTGCAACTTGTGCTCTCTAATAAAAGAAAAACTTGTGATCTCCGAATCAATAAAACATGATATATTTTACAGCATGTCCATTTGATATACATTCATATAAAGTGTGGCATATGCATTTCAAGAACATTTGGTTGATGAAGCGATTGATGACGTGAAGCGCTGTGCATGGCTATAGACGTGTATCATGGTGATATGTGATTTTGAGATGGTTTTGCAGGAGATGCCCACTGAAGGCCTAGGTCTGAAATGCACGGTCCGCTACTGTGTGTACAGAGATGCTTACAAAGATTAACGGTACAATGATGTCGTTGTTTTGGTTGTCCTCCAAGTATTTTAAATTTTAAGAACAGGATCATGCATTGTGGTGACACGTTGTGGGAAAAATGCACGCTGATCAATATTCATGTGATGCGACAACAAAACACAGCATTCAAGCTAATTTCTAACTCAAACCAGCACGTGAAACAAAATAGATTTAAATAGTTTAAATAATAGACCCCGGCCACACACACACGCAGAGCAAATGCAGGCTCCCTGTTACACACAGACACACACTTTTAGTTTTGTGCGCTCTCAGAGGCAATTTAACAAGATGGGATTTAGCCCCAGCAGAATAACAGCCAAGCTGACACGTATGAGTGGAAGAAAAAAGAGAAATACCGGAAAAAAAAGAATAAATTGTTCTCTCTCGCTCTACAGAGGCTGTGTATACTGTATATGTATGCATGTGTGTGTGTGTGTGTGTGTGTGTGTGTGTGTGTGTGCAGAGACAAGCAGCCAAAGCTGTTAATTAACCGTTGCAGAGAGTGTGTGAGGACTTGTCACATGCTCGCAGGTGGCACTGACAATAGCAGATGATTTTGACGTGGGACGTCAAAGGAAGCGGTATAAGAGCTGAGGAGGAAGGAGGCGTGGAGCAAGGGATGGAGACAAGAGGCTCATCAGGTAGAGAGGCATGATTATACCTCTGAAGACGGGCCATGATGGTGAACATTTAGATAGGCGGTACTGTGTGTGTGTGTGTGTGTGCGTGTGCGTGTGTGTGTATATGTTGAGCATAATTTCTCTTTTATACACACTACATTCATTCATGATGCACATACACAAAGTTAAGTTAGTTGAAATCTGGTTCATTTGTATTTGATACGAACAGTAATCTCTTATATAGAAGGGTTTTTCTATTTATTTTGCATTTATTTCAATATATGCTGCAAACGTGAATCCCTCATGACAGGCAGAAATCGCCGCCGCATACACCCAACAGTGGAACAGTGGCACCCATCGCTGGTGCCGTATCGGGCCTAGCTGGAGCCCCCCGAACCATCGATGGATACTGCGCATGTGGAGGAGGCCTAATGGCACCACTGCATGGGCTGCTGCCATCAGCCCGAGCAACCTCATGACGGTCAGCGCCGTCACAGCATGACCTGTCCGAACACGTCTTAGGGCGGATAACCGGGCCCTCATCTGCACAGTGTCCAGCTGTAGACCTAGGTAGTCACCTGCTGGCTGGGTAGGGGGTGCTGTTCTCCCAGTTTATTGCAAACCCCAGACCTGTGAGCTGTGCGATCATGAGTCTAGTGCCAGGATCAGGAGGTCATTGGGGGATGTCAGTATTCTGACCCCCTGATGACGCAGCAGCATCAGTGCCGTCTCGATGCAGCGGGAGAAGACGCGCAGAGCAAGCTTGTAGCCGAACAATACCCTGGTGTACTCGTAGGCTACTTCCTGGAAGCCGAAATAAAGAGATTTCATGTGTTTCGGCACTATAGGGACATGGAAGTAAGCATCCTTCAGGTCGATGCTCGTGAAGAAATCGCCCTTATGGAATCGCCGTGTGGCGATTGAATACCCACCGGTCCAGGATCGGACGGACACCCCCATTCCGCTTCAGAATCAGAAAGTAATTTCACTAAAATCCCCTGTTCCAAAGCTCCATGACTACTATCACCAGGGCTCCATTGCTGAGGAGAACTTCTATCTCTGAATTCAGAGCTGCAACCTTTCCGGTGACATCATCCTCATCCACACCATGCCCTGGAAGGGTGGTGGGATACGACGGAACGGTAATGTGTATCCATCCTGCAGCGCTCTGTCCAGCCATCGGGGCAGAGCAACAAGGAGGCGCCACCTGGTGTAATGTTCGCACAGGGGGCGGGTGGCCAGCTGAGGGGTGCCAGCGAGACACCTCTCCTGGTCCCTGACAGCCTGCACCACCACTGGTCCCAACCTGGCCGGCAGGGAAACAGCCCAAGGCGGGCCCATCATAAAAGAGATGGCCGCGTGCCCCCTGGAGCACATTCCTCTCTTCCTCCTCGGCGCCCCATGCAGACATCGCTACTCTATCCTGGATAGGTTGCGTGGGCGCTATCATGCACAACTTGTGCCGAAGCCCTGCGTGCCACTGTGAACCGAAGAAAAGCAGAGAGGGAAGGGCCCTGACCATCAGTGGAAGAATACTCTTTCACAACTGAATATGCAGCAGACACGGGTGATTTAATGACAGCGATTGAAGGACACATACTGTCTCTCTCAACTTGCGATGCGGCCGCAGTGTCCCACATCGGTCCTGTCCCCCTGTGACCTGGTCTGTCCGGCACTTCCCTTGGTGCACTGTCATTGTTTCCTCCTCCTGGAGATCCCCAGGGGCGGGATGGACCAGGTGCAGAGTTGCTGTTTCTCCTCCTCCCTCTTCCTGAGGTGCTCTGTGGTGGTGGACAGGGCGTCACTGAAGAGTCAACAACGTCGTCTTCTCAGCCTCCCGCATGGCGGTCATGTTCAGCCATAGATGTCTATGGCTGACAACTGACAATGCCATGGAACGACCCTGGCATGCCGTCTGTGCCTGGGTGAGGTGCAGTATGGCTGCGGAAGCCTTGGAAACCTTGTCAATTTCAGCGGCCATCATCGAGTGCCTGCCGACAGTCATGCAGGAGAGGGAGGCCGCCAACATCGCCACAGGGGGCCATCCAGGACCCATGTAAGTAGGGGTCAAGGGAGGGCATAGCAGGAACCATCAGCTCTGCCATCCGCTGCCGACATGCATACACCTCTCCCACCATCAGGTCCACATCCATGGCCAATGGTGGTGGAGGCATGGGAATCCCCAAACGTCCTGCCGCGGAGGACAGGAGACTCAGGAAGTCAGCCCAAAGGGATCGGATCGGTGGCTCCCCGCTGGTGTAGTGAGCCGGGGAGATGAGTGCCACGTCGTCCTCGACCCGCTTGCCGCCAGGACCAAAGGGAGACGGGAAACGTGGCCGGGAGAAGATGTCCTCGCCATCAACGATCAGCGGAGCATCATCCTCCTCTTCGGAGGAGTGGGGAGACGGCTCTGCCATCCCCGAGTGGTCTGGTCCACCGGTCCGGGGCACTCGAAGAACACACTCCTGTGAATCCGCTCTGCGGCTGAGATGGTGCAGCAGGCCGCACATGCTGGTGTCTCCAAGAGACCGGCAGTGGCGTGCTCCACTCCGAGGCAAACAAAACATTTGCCGTGGATGTCGCCCGTTACCTCTTCAAGACCCTGAGTCCACTCGACGACGGAAATCTTGAAATTGAGTGAAAACACTCAATACTTGAGTATGTGCTCTATATCAGTCGCAGCTGAATCGGAAAAGAGGACAAGATATTGGACCTCCTGGGTTATATCGGGCTATACTGCTCCATCCTGATTGGCTGAAGCGAGTGCACATGATAAATTTTATATTTTAAAACATAGAACATAGAACACAGTGTTTGTAATTGTTTCACCCCTCTTATGTCCATTTTAGTTTCTCTATGCTCCAATATACTTATGCAATATATGTGTCATTTGGTTAGGTCAGTTTGGTGTGTTCAGTCGTCTTTATTGTAAACATTTTTATGCCATAACAACATGCAAAGCACAGACTTAAAAGTTTTCCCTTTATGAAGCACTTCATGACATTTTTTTAAAGTTACTTGTGCAAATCTGAACACTCAACAAAACTGAATAAGAATTTAAATGCCAATATCAGAGACAAACAAAATCAAGACGACCGCATCTCCCAGAATCCCTCAGATCCCTATCAGCCGACCGCATCCTGCACCCACACCGACCGCAGTTGCGATAACCAGATTATCCGATAATAATTACAAATAAATAAATAAATGACTGCACTCCCCTCTCTCCTCTCTCTCTCTGGGGTATGCTTCAACTCCAGTGAACTGCCGCCGTTTCCAAGACTCTTGTTCGCCTCTTGGGCCTCTGGCCTAAGTTTGGATAAATCATATAATAGGAAATTGCCTGTCGCAGGACATTTTACTTTGGAGTTATTTCTGTCGGGGGTCATAAGCCGTACCCATCTAAACCAGAGTGTGGGGTCAGATATGGGTATGGAGGATTATTATAAATTATATAATATGATATTTCACCCAGCCATGGACCTAATTCAGGCTAGTCCAAGACAATAGGCTTCAAATGCATGAGATGCTGGTATGGTAACAATTGATATTTCGCGAGGAACAAAAACAATATTTTTTAATGTTCTGGAACTGAAACATACATTTTAATTATTGGTAACGGGTTAATAATATATAATAATAAAAATATAATATAAAATATTTTCATTATTTTATTTATTAGAACAAAATATTTTCTGCTTGCAATAAATTTGGTGCGGAGTTTACTTCCTGTCTTCCTCTGATCATCACTCACGTCTTCGGATAGCGGACATAAACTTACTGGCGACAGGTGGTGATACTGAATAGTGGGAAAGTGAAATGTGGTGCAGTCTCCCTATTTGCAACCAGAGGAGGTAAATATTATGCTATGTACCTTGTAAATGTTGGTCTTAGACATCAACTTCATCAATGTTTGATAGATAGGCTGCCATGTAGGGCTGGGCGGTGTACCGACTTTTTACGGTATATCGATATATTTTGACGATGACGATATCGTTTATATCGATATAGTTTGATGTTGCGTTAAAATACATAACACGTTTCTTCCATAAAGCCGTGCCAGTGTTTGCGTCTCTCCTCTCTCACACTCTCCGTGCAACCCACACAGAGGGAGAATGGGGGCAGAGGGAGAGTCCGCTTATAATACGCGACTTTGGGCTTCTGTTTCGCAAAAAATAAATCGATTGAAAAAATCACGGTTTGCAGTGTTATTATTATTATTATTTCTTATTTAAGTTGATATGAGTTTCGCTTCGCTGGTCACGCGCCTCCGTGCTTTTTATTGTTGTTACTCGAGCACGCCGCAGGTGCCGGGTCACGCCCAGTTCTATGATTGACAACGATCGCAAACCAATCAAATGACCGGGAAGCCATGGTGGATTTCGGCCCAAGGACAGATTGGACTACAGCCTCCTAGTTAGTGATGCAATGCGCTTTTGTATTGTTTTGTGACATTAGCGATAGAGACTATAGAGTCAAATATCTATCAATAAACATTTTTATACCGTCCGAAAGATACTTGTCATGTATCTGGTTTCAAAAGACGCCTTTGCCACCACGGCATTTCATTCTTTAGATGCTAGGGGCAGCAGAGTACTTCAATCCTGATGACGGCGGACGATGAATGGCACACACACACACACACACGCACACAATCTTCATAATAATATTTATTTATTCGTATTCACTGCTTCGCCAAATGCTGCTACTCTGCTGCTGGCAAAGCTTTGTGACAAGGTAATGTAAGCCATAGGCTTTGACTGGTTGTTCGCTTTACTCACCGTTTCTGTGCTCATTATGTCTCATATCGAGCCGGATGATGAATCCGTCAGTGAAGAGGATTGCATCTTTGGAACCCAAGAAAGAAATCAGCCCGATGATGAGGAAGGGACAGAAGAGAGCTGTAGTGTTCGCCGTAGCTCTCACCTGGCAAGTAAACATCCACCATCGATTTAAAACTGCCCAGTGCCAAAGATCCTCTGGGTTCTATATAGCCGTAATATCTCCGCCCCTTTGGGGGTCAGTCATGAAGAACTTTTTCAGTTCTTCATCACAAACACTCAGGATCAAGATCAGGCCGCAGATATTCTCGTTGCTCCTCCCTCCATTCCTAAGAAAAGTGCATCAAAAAGAAAGCATTGCTCTAGCCACGCTGTTGCTGCTAATGCCAAAGCTTCAACTTCAGGGCTGTCTTCGGCTACAGCTACTGTACAACCTTGGCAGATATCACAGCGCTCTCAACTGACGTCACGCCGCTCAGAACGCTGGGAACTGCAGTCCCTGCAGCTTCGACAGGAGTTCCATTCATTCCACCCGCTGCCGCAGTCTATCCTCACCTTAGGAATCAAATCACTGCAGGTACTGAAATATCTGACAGACGTTTTATTGACTGTGGAGAAATCTCAGTGGTCCTCAAAGGAAGTGATCCCAGACTGTCTAAAAATCTGACCATGGCTGAGTTTAATGTTGGATTTGGCGTCTACATTATAGACACATTATACGTGAAGTTTTTCCAGATCGTAGAACTGAACTGGACACATATTTAGCAATTATATCTGACTTGGCAATGTCGTATGGGGGCACACTGTTTTTTACGAGTACCACAAGTCTTTCTCAGCAAAGGCAGCTATGTACATCCAAAAATTCAATCAAAAACTGGACTGGCCCATTGTTGATCTGGCTCTCATAAGCACACTTCACAGGACGTCAGGCCCTCTCCTGTGTCGTGTGTGGGTCTTTCTCACATACAGTGAGCCTCTGCCCAAAAACTGTGACTATGAACCAATCTCAGCCCACGCAGTCTTCCCACTTCACTCCAAAAAAAGAGGAAGGGAGCAGTGGAAAAGTGATATATCTCCCCCTCTTTGCATCAATTTTAATGAGAATGTATGTAGATTTCCTAACTGTAGATTCATGCATGTTTGCAGTTATTGCGGAGACGGCCAACCCAGGTCTGTGTGTCCCACCACACTCGTCTTCTTGTGAAAAAGAAGTTAAACTGAACTGAAAACCATCTACACCTGTCAATGCCCCAGAGCTTGGCAAAGCTTTGAAGAAGCATCCCAACTGTTGCTTTATCAATTATTTAATTACTGGTTTGGTTCAAGATGTTAAGTTTTCTCACAAAAGTATCCCATGTCAGTAATAACCTCCAGTCCACTCTGAAAGAACCAGAAATAGTTGATAAGTTATTGGCTAAAGAGGTGCGTCCGTTTGGACAGTTGCAAGTGGTGTTGGCAAAACAGTTTAGTCAATTCAGCAGACACGTAGGTTGGAGTCGGGGTGATAAAAAGAAGCGGGTTTAAAGGCTACCTCCAGCAAAATTCACTTCCTTCTTCCCCCACTCTCCAAACAGAAAATGGGAGTGTGTTGGGGAATGTCATCCATTTGCAACACCATGGCAACCAGTCATAAACAAAGCAGATTCTCATCAACACTAGGCTATAGTCTAGTGCCAATAATCGAGCCACTCGAATGAAAGTTTTCAAGATTTCATTTCTCGGTTAGTGGGATTGACAGTGGATAATCACACTTTTTATAAGGTATAATTTTAGCAAAAGTTAGAACTTTTTGAACTTTTGAACTTTTTCA
>OMKR01074353.1:0-12138 GCA_900302355.1 Cyttopsis rosea
AAAATCCTTAAGGCGAATGTCCGGCCATCTGTTCGTGACCGCAAGCTGAAGCGAACTTGGGTTCTGCAGCAGGACAATGATCCAAAACACACCAGCAAGTCCACCTCTGAATGGCTGAAGAAAAACAAAATTGAGACTTGAGAGTGGCCTAGTCAAAGTCCTGACCTGAATCCTATTGAGATGCTGTGGCATGACCTTAAAAAGGCGGTTCATGCTCGAAAACCCTCCAATGTGGCTGAATTACAACAATTCTGCAAAGATGAGTGGGCCAAAATTCCTCCACAGCGCTGTAAAAGACTCATTGCAAGTTATCGCAAACGCTTGATTGCAGTTGTTGCTGCTAAGGGTGGCCCAACCAGTTATTAGGTTTAGGGGGCAATCACTTTTTCACACAGGGCCATGTAGGTTTTGATTTTTTTTCTCCTTTAATAATAAAAACCTTCATTTAAAAACTGCATTTTTTGTTTACTTGTGTTGTCTTTGACTAATATTTAAATTTGTTTGATGATCTGAAACATTTAACTGTGACAAACGAAATAAGAAATCAGGAAGGGGGCAAACACTTTTTCACACCACTGTATATAGTACATCTTTTATTTTATATATACTATATATTCTGTATATATATAGCCTACTGTATACATATATTTTGAGTTAATTATTCATTTTTTTGTCTCGATCTATCTATCCATCGATCTATCTATCTATCTATCTATCTATCTATCGATCGATCGATCTATCTATCTATCTATCTATCTATCTATCTATCTATCTAGTTTGGAGTATTGTCATATAACAGTATAAATAGAACTGCCTAGTGTAGCAAGTTTCAAGGTTCTTTGTTCTTCAGTCAGTTAAATATGCATTTTCTTAATAATAGACATAAAAATTATCTAGAAATAATTGACGATAAAAAAATTTAAAAAAAGATTTATTCTACGAATTCAAGCGGCGAAATGAGAGAAAGAGAAGGTCTTCCCGTACTCATAATCGAGAATGTACCTGTGACTAAGACCGCCAGAAGTGCCACCCAAGTAGATCCCGTCGGTTGACGCATTTTCCAATTTTCCTGCGTCACGGAGAGAAAACCGACCGTTTTGCGAAGCGATTTGTTAACTTTCTACTTGATCTTAAAAAACAAAAAGGTGAAAACCTCTCACATGCTTTCCTCTACGGAAAAAAATAAAGTCTCAATATGATTATCTACTCACCGATGACTCTAATGACACACACAGCGCCCTTCAGGATATCTCCATCTGGTGGACCCCAGGATCTCCTCGTTCCTTTTATAATGTAATGCGTGTCCAGTTTTTGTCTTTGTTCCACTATCTTTTAGTGTTATTATGTGCGTGGGCCATCCCATCTCACAGCACAATAAAGATGACCTAGTACACAACAAAGCTGTGGTCTCCTCCTCGCTTTCACAGCTTTGTCTTTCCCCCACTCTTGCACTTTGGGATATATTGTAGGGGAATGAGGAAAAAATGAAATCAAACACCTGCACGCTCACAATCCTCAAAATATGGACGGTACATGGACGTCAGATCCCTGGCTTTTTGAACGAATTGGCTTGAAGTGAACTACTTTTTCCTCCAATAGCGCGGTGAATAAAACATAGGCGTACTCTCAAGGTCTGACCTTTGAATCGCTTGAAACTTTTGTTCTGTTTTCGAAAAGTCTTTCCCGTCTTCACGTGGAGGAAAGCGACGGTTGCTTCTTTACAGACGTGGGGTGTTAGTATGTTCTGCTCCCTCGCCGAATGCAAATATCGAGCTACCGTACACCAGGCTGGTTTGGTGGTTAACCAAGAATCGATATGAAGAACATGCTTTAAACGCCATAGTTTTTCACTCCAATGCTCAAGAGTCAAGAGTCCATCCACCAGGTCTCATATCTCATATTCAGGTCATGTCCTGTCTGAAAGGGGAGAAAGAACACAGTTGGTGTCACATTACCTGTCTTCTCAGGGTCAGACAAATAGGCCACATATCACCTTATGATATGGCATTTGTTAAAGTATGTGTCACAGTTGATGGCCATGGTATCAGCATGTTGTTATCTCCACTTCAGCACTTTGTCTTTAGTTCTACTAAGTTGGAAAAGTCGAAAAAAGACCGTGTTAAGCGTAATTTGGTCCAATCCAACAGACTCAAAACACCACAGTTGTTGTTTTTTTTTAAATGGGGATTTAACTTGCTGTCATTGTTATTATACGTTACGATATGCTGTTGTATTGCACATCGCTTAGTCTATATTTCTCGTCGATCTCATCTTATCTTATTAATTGAGTTAGTTGTGGAAAGTGTTTCATGTTTGAGGCGATTTTGGTATGAAATGCACGTCGCATTTCACTAATTCAAGGTGATGCGACCAGATTTATCAAGACACATCATACAGCTTCCCCAGCTAAATTCTTGTCAACCATCATAAGTGACAAAATGAAATATTTAATCTACTGTGGGAATTAATTGTTATTGCGTTAATGCTGCTGCTCAGTGAGAGGGTGAGCAATAAAAGTGATGGAGAAGGACTTCAGCACTTAGTCGAGATTGCGATCTCAATCAATAACTTGTTTGTTTTTATTATTGTATTCTGAGACCCGACGGCAAGATAGTTAGATAGATAGATAGATAGATAGAGAGATAGATGGTAATATGCAATAAATTCAAAAATTAACTAAAATAAATAGAAATATCTGCAATATACAATAAACCAAAGAAAATACAAAAAATACAAAAATAGCTAAAAAAAGATAAGAAAATGAATAGAATCATAATAAAATAAATACATATAAAAATTACTTTTGTGATTCATTTTGATATTATTTGATATTAAAGTAAAAAATATATTAGAATTGTATTTGTTATGGTATTGAGTATTGCATGTGGTACAGTATTTCTCCTTTTTTTCAGATTTATTAATTCCCTTGGGCTGTATCCTCCAGTCTCACTTTAAAGGCAAAGTCTCCATTATTAATCAGGAGGGAGAACCTGACGCTAAGTCAGTGTATCGAGATTGAGTCATGAGTTCAGGGGGTCAGGCCACCGAGGTCCTGGATATATCAACTAATCATTCCATTGCCCGAGTCAGAAATGAGAGAAAAGGGCGGAGTAGACTGGTGATGGCGGTGGAAACCGAGGAGCAGGTCACAGTGATCAGGCCCTGGGGGACTAGGGGGGAGCTGCAGAGAGACAAGCCAGCCGGCAGTGTCAGACACAGAGAGGACCATTAGCCGAACCTGGGTCAGGAAGTCCTGGAAAGGGGAGGGCGGTGGAGGAGCCGTGCTCCATTTTTAATGACAACCGTCCCTGAAATAGATGCGGAGCAGCCTTGCTATGGCCCGGCCAGGTACACATACTGCTCCGAGGAGATGAGATTTTTTTTAAAATTGAACTTCCCTGGTCTTTTGACGAAAATCACAACAGCCCATTTATTTATGTGGTGCTTTGATGATGAAATCTCACTATGGGTGTAAAAGGTTGTACTTGTATATAGCATTTTACTCTACAACTTATAGGAGTCACTCCAGGAGGAACTGAGGTACAGTGTGACACAATCACATAAAACAATGCTTTATTCACCTTTCACACAACAATCGACACGCAGACAATAAGCTTGACCATCATACGAGAGGTACACAATTACACTTAACGAGGACGATGTCAGGAGGTATACTAGCAACAGAACCCAAATGCAGACAGGGTGAGGGTGTTGTGGGCGTATTTAACCCAGGGGAGCTGTGTGGATGGGTTGATGGAAACCCGGCAGCGCAGGGTAGCCTCGAGCTTCTGGTTGGTCCTCTCCACTTACCCATTAGTCTGGGGGTAGAACCCAGATCACAGACTGATGGTGGCCCCAATAGCGGAACAGAAGGCCCTCCAAACTGCTGAGGTGAACTGGGGACCCTGGTTGAAATGGGAGAATTTACTGAACTATTGACTGGACTATTGACTGGTCTATGACAGTATGGGTGACTGTGTTAGGCTTTGATTGAAGTCTTGTTCTGGGCACAGACAGAACAGGCAGAAACAAAAGACTTGGTGTCCTCCTCCATAGACGGCCACCAGAACTGTCTATGGAGAAATGCCAATGTGCTGGAGATGCCAGGGTGACAGGTAAGTCTGGAGGAATGTGTCCATTAGCCTTCACAGAGTAAGGAACAAACAGCCAGGGGGACCAGTACCCGGGTCAGGTACCCTGGGACTGTTGAGCGGACTCCACCTCCTTCTCAATTCCCCAGGTGATGCAGAAAGCAGGCAGGTGAAGCGGTTCTTGAGGTCGGTGAAAGCAGCTTCAGCCTTTGGGGTCCACTGAAACTGCCTGGAGGTGAAAGTCAGAGCATTTAAAGGAGCCTCGACCCGGCTGTAGTTGCGGATAAATCTCAGATAAAAGTTAGCAAACCCCAGGAACCTTTGTAGCTGCTTGCGACTGTCTGGATGCGGCCACTCCAATACCACTCTCACATTAGCTGGGTCCATCTTTACCTGGCCCTCAGCGATAACGTAAGCCAGGAAGGTGACAGACAGGGCATGGAACTCACACTTTTCAGCTTTGACAAAGAGCCGGTTTTCCAAAAGGCACTGAAGGACTTGCTGGACATGCTGGAAATTAACAGACTGGGACCTGGAGAAAATCAGGATGTCGTCAAGGTAGACGAAGACAAAATGATTCAGCATGTCCTGCAGGACATCATTTACTAGGGCCTGGAAGACACCCGGGGCATTGGTGAGGCGAAAGGGCAAAGGGCACTCATAGTGGCCGAGGGGAGTGTTGAATGCTGTCTTCCACTTGTCTCCCTTAGGAATCAAACCAGGTGATAGGCGTTACGGAGGTCGAGCTTGGTGAAGATGGAGGCCCCCTGGAGAGAGTTTAAAAGAGGAAGACGTTCCTCACCGTGGTGAGATTCAATCCCCGGAATCCCACTACGTCCCTGCATCGACTGCATCGACTTCCAGAGTCTTCCAGAGTCTTGTCCTTCTTTGTAGTTTGCCACACTCCGCTGACCCTGCCAGAGATGGAGGTGTTTCCCCGCAGCCTCTCTACCGGATACCGGATGATCAAACACCCTCCTCATCTCAGTGGTGAACAGGTGGAGACTGGAACAGACCGGCAGCTGACTCTCCCACAACCGAGGCCCACGCAAGCGCTCTCCCGACCAGGAGTGTGATGATGTAGGCAAAGCGAGAATGGTCAGTAGGGAAAGAGGAAGGCTGCAACTCGAACACCACAGAGCACTGGGAGAGGAAGGAGCGACAGGTTCCTGGATCACCTGCGTAACACTCAGGTGGAGGTAGGCGGGGCTCTCTGGCAATGGATGGACCTGGATCTTCCGGTGAAGTCAAGGGTGGAGACTGATGTAGTAGCTGGAACCGAGGTGTAGGCTTGAAATGGCTGGATGCTGACAGCCAGGGTCCGAAACTGCTCCATCAGGTTACTGAAAACAGGGTTGTGGTGTGCTGCAATCTCCTGGAGTCCCTCGGCAATGAGCAGGATGGACTGGAAGAGTCGGGACAGGTGACACGGTATCAGGAAACACAGCATCAGGACAGGGAGGCTAGACGCGTGTTCGGTAGACGATCTGGCACCAGAGGAAGGGAACAGCAGAGCTTTTATGCAGGGTCACTGCTGGCAGCTGCTGTACTCAGAGTGGAGTGAGCCTGATAGCTGATGATCATCAGCTTGTGGAACCAGGACCTGAGTGGAGGATAGAGATAGAGGGAAAAGAGGGACAGACCAAAAACCACCAAACACTCACATTCAAATCAAAACTGAAAATAAAAGAAAACCACACTCACACAGAGCACACGGGTCACGGGGGAGCAGGCTGGGCAGGTGTGACAGACGAGGCCAAAGGGGCGTGCTGCTGTGCAAGCTTCAATTATATATTGTTCCAGGAAACCAAGGTGACCATGGAAACGGAAATAGGAACTATAAGAAACCCGAGAGTGCCGGCGAGATCTCTACCCCTTATGATCAGACGGCTCCGGCTCCCAGGTAAAGCCGCTCTCTGTGCAGCCGCGCTCCTCATTGTCTCTGGCCATGGACCTGCCCTCTCTTTTGCCTTGTATACTGCTGCAACTCCTGGCTGTCAGCTGTAAGTATGCTTTACTATGATGTTTTGTTGTTGTAGCCAAGTTTGCCAAAGATTCCAAAAGTTACTGTGGAATTGAGGTCACTGCCCTCTGTGGTCTCAGCTTGTGTCTTGGTTAGAACATCCAAATGCCACCATGCTACTTTTAATAACTAATGGTCAGGTACTCCCAAGAGATGTACAGTTAATAATTCCTTTGGAGTTTTGTCCATTACAATCTTGAATGTAATGTGTATCAGAAGTGTATCATATGATCAATGCTATCAACTCCAAAAACCTCCTGTATCAATGGTGGTCTCACTCCTGAAGTTCCCATGACACACGTTCCTCTGACAATTAACGTCTCTTTTGCTGACTCAGGGCTGTTTTCATAGGACAGGGCTGAGTTTATTGGTAGTTTGAATCCTGAACTAGAAGTGATATACACAAAATTAAATTTAATGAAAAAACTGATGATCTCAGTGAACGATCCAATGGCGCGGTAATATAGGTTGGAGATATTAGATTAAGAGCTTTTGACGGATAAATGAAGTTAGATTTGTTCCTGAAACTTGAAAAGGAACCCTCAGGAAGAGCAAGTGCTCATGTCGAGATTAATTGAGTCATTGAAATGTCGAAAAGATATATGAGATCCTCATGAAAAATCGAATGTATAAATGGAATAATTCTCTTTACTAAACATAATGCTGACAGTAGACTACACTAAAATGCCCATCTCATCTCCCATGAACAAATTCGTATTCAGTTCATAAAATTTAGTCATAAAAAAAACATTTTTATTTCTCAGAGGTTCAGAAAATAGAGGCAAATGTGATATTTTATAATACAGCTTCATTGGCTTTGCAGAATTCTCTAGAAATAGACCAAAAATCATGGGTTAGGGTTACTGTTAACATTTGCCACGTTGCTATTATTTTATTTATATTTGCTAGATACATTTACCCCCCCACCACCACCCGAAAAACCACCTCAAAGCAGCAAGTTTCAACTTGCAATTTTCAGTTCCCATGAGATAAAATTAAGAGATTCAATAGCAGAATGCTCTTGAATGTACCTTCCCCAAATGGGTGGCTTTCAAACACCCAAGTGATGCGCTCCCATATTGTATATGGTTTCATTTCCTTCTTGCCCTTCACACAAACCACTGCTGCTAATTATAGCGTGAGATCCCAATCTGAGGCGGTGAAGGGAAGGTATTCGTTCCTCCTTCATGTCCTTAGACATCTGGAATGGTTCCTAGTGACAATTTAAGTTTTGTACAGTGAGATTGTTGGCGATTATATACAATTCAGACTAGAATTCGATTGAATGTTTTAGAATCCAATGATTGCACATAACAGAACTCCCATATGACCTAATTTGGCCTCCTATGAACCTCACAAGACATTTCTGAAGAACAAGTTATTTGGAAGTTCAATGGAGGCCATATGGCCTTGAGGTCCAATGAGGCCATATGGCCTCCATTGAACCTCTGAAGAAATTGTATAGTGTGATGTTCTTCAGAGGTAGAACATTGTATAATGTGATGTTCTTCAGAGGTAGAACATTGTATAATGTGATGTTCTTCAGAGGTAGAACATTGTATAATGTGATCTTCTTCAGAGGTAGAACATTGTATAATGTGATCTTCTTCAGAGGTAGAACATTGTATAATGTGATCTTCTTCAGAGGTAGAACATTGCATAATGTGATGTTCTTCAGAGGTTCAATGGAGGCCATATGGCCTTGAGGTCCAATTGTCCAATGCTTCCTTTGAACCTCCGGAGAACATCCCATGATGGTAATATTGTACATTCAAGTAATCCGTCAAGCGAACTGCATTTGTGCTATAAAGTGCACCAGTGCTTGCTTTACGACCGGTCTTGGGGTCCATCCATTGCAGACACTGCAGTCATAACATTTCTGAACCTTGTATGGCTTGTGGAAGGCCCCGAGGAGGGAGTGCTTTATGGCCACCACTTTGGGGGTCGGGGGATGAAAAGATCCAATCCCATTTTGATGTTTTGCACCTTGTTTTTTCAGGGCAGGAGCCGATGCAAGGGCGGATAGTGGGGGGATACAAACCGGTACGACATTCCATTAAGTACATCGTATCGATACAGACAACGATGGGTCAGCACTTTTGCGGTGGCTCTTTGGTCAACAAATACTGGGTGATCACGGCCGCGCACTGCAATATCGGGTGAGTTGACGTCCGCTCTGGTGTCAGGTTTTTGTGAAGTGTCAAAGTGGAAAATTGGACCAAAAACTACACACGGTCACACTCTCAAACATGATTGCATTTGCCTATGCAAACACTAGTACCTGTACCCAGAAATGGAGCGTTTTCTGTGGCTGCTATTTCTTTCTGAGAATGAGAACAAAATCTTGGCGGTACGGACGTTATGTGCAGCAATAAAAAGCCAGTTGACCAACTTCAGATCTGTGTGTTAATGTGGGGGGGTGTAAAGCCTTATCAGATTGTCAATCCTGTTACCATATAAAGGCTGAGAGAAAGTACAGTACATGAAATGTGATACAGGCTCGGCACTCACAATGAGACGCATTGTTGCGGAAGATTGTGGCCTTAGATTGTGAGTCAAGCATCTGATGACCATCATACAGACATCAAAACACAAGCACATTGGCTGGGAAAAAAGTAGTAATGGTGGTACTGGGCATTGACCAATGAAATGATTGTAAACTAGTAACGAGTAAAATCAAACATGGTAACAAGAATCGATGGTCTTTTGTTAATTTTTATTATTATCCATTAAACGGCTCTGGGGAATATTCCATTCTGATAGGTCAATAGTAGCAATCAGTGGCCACCTATTTCTGAATAATAACGCTGTCTGTTAATAACGACTGTTGTCATGGGCTACTACTTCTCCGCCTGGATTCACGGCCCTCACATTACGCTGTCTACATGCTAATGCTAACACTGGTGGCGACACATACATAGACTTAATGAGATGAATGTGGATGTCCAATTACCCATTTCGCCGACAGTAACAAGGTTTGTCATACGTAGGTAGGGGGAAGTTATTTTTGTAAGGCTAATGGTTTGCGACGTCGTTGCAGCGCAGGCTACATTGCTGTGGACGGGGTCCTGATGTGTGTCCCTGCATTTGATTGTTGCGGCTCTAACTTCCTTGATTGTGTCCTCAGGTCCGATAAGATGATGATCGTGGCCGGAGACTACTCCCTGAGCAAGTACGAGGGCACGGAACAATTCTTCATCCCTCACCTTTTGATCTCACACCCCGAGTACAACAGCGACACCAACAACAACGACATCATGCTCATAAAGGTATCGATCTCAAAAGGCTACTAGCGGTATTAGCGCAATACACACAAAACACCCCGGTACCTACTCTAACGCCCCAAATACCCTTACCCTCCGTCCCTCCAGCTGAAAGCTCCGGTCCTCCTGAACAGCTACGTCGCCATCGCCCCGCTGCCCAGGCCGGGCGCCTCCGTCGCGGAGGGCAGGGTGTGCCGGGTGACCGGCTGGGGCTTCACCAGCTCCGGCGGAGGCCAGATCCCCTCCTCCCTCCGCACCGTCAAGCTTCCCATCATCTCCGCGGAGAAGTGCAACAGCAGCGACTCCTTCAACGGCAACATCACGGCCAACATGCTCTGCGCGGGATACAGCGCCGGTGGGAAGGACGCCTGTAAGGTGAGACCGCAGGGTTGTTTTGTTGAGTGCTGAAAGAAAAACACACGGTGGGAGATGTGGCTGGAAAAACCTGCCTCCGAACACCCACATGCTGTGCCTGTGTGGGCAGCAGCCACTTTGCGAAAGGCTTGTAGGAGACTTTCCTTTATTCTGTTGGATTCTATTCATGTTTCTGCTCGGAGATGAGTGATAGAAGATGCCAGTGATTATCAGTAATGAATGGACGTGTTATGTCATGTTGTTATTGCGGTTGCTAGCTAGTAGTTGATGTGCTGCTATACGGTTGTTGACATGTTGCTAACGAACCCCTATGGAATCCCTATGGCTAAGCACGTTTCTTTAAACAGCCTCTCCCCATAGATTTGCTTGTTTTTCTATGATGTTGTACAGTACGTCCAAACAACATGTAAACAACGTCGGGTTAGGGTTATTTCATGTAGCTCTTTTTTGTCGTACTACAAAAAGCAATAACACTAATAACCTAGTTTTAGAAACTAGGTTGCTAATTTGTGAGGCCAGGTGCACGTAAGCAAGTTGGCGTTGGCTGAATCCCTTCCATCGCATATTTCTATATTTTGTAGATATTGCTTTTGAAAATTGGCTTTTGACAGACAGACAGCATTGCTTGTTGTCTCCTTCCATTTCCGTAGCCTTGGCCACCAAATCATCACAATAGGGTAGAATGCATTTATTTCTTCCTTTTCACTGGATTGTTTTTCTTTAACTTAAACTTTGAGTCGAAAGAGTTGGTTGCATGTTAAAAAAATATATATATATATATATAGCAACACGCAGACACATAGTCAGGAACAGCCTTTACCTCCTTATGTAATTCCTCCTATACAATTGATTGATGACTCTTGAGGTCCATCGAACAATAGACAAAGTTGCCATGAAGGTAGAGTCACCTCAAGCCAAGTCAACTTCGTTCATAAATCGCATTTTAAAACAACTAGTGTTGACCAAAGTGCCGCGCGGCTTCACCGAACCATTTAAACCCTAACAGACGACGAAGACTCTAAATAGTCGGCGGCGATTCATTCGGCGAGTCCGCGAAGCCGATCCGTCTTCAACACTCCCAACGGTCCGTCTGGTCTCTCCAGGGGGATTCGGGGGGCCCGCTGGTGTGCGAGGGCCGGGTCTACGGCCTGGTGTCCTGGGGGAAAGGCTGCGCCGACGCCCGGTTTCCTGGCGTCTACACGGCCGTCTCCAAGTTCCGCAGGTGGATCGACCGCACCATCTTCAGCTACTACAGCAGATGCTCCAAGAACTAGACACCACAGCACCACTCTGATCCCCAAGCGGATCCACGGAGAGGTGTCCCAACAGTTTTTGTAGCCTTAATATATTGTAACTTATAAATTATAAAGTATATTGCAAATGTAGTTTATATGTAACAATATATGATGTGTAGCAATGCAATGGTTGTCTGAAACACTTTTAATCCGCATGGGAACTATTTACTGTTTAATTCTTCACATGTTCTCACTGAAGTGCCATATTGCTGCTTTTTGCTGGATTTCAAGAGTAGAAAATACACTTTTGAACGCGTTTTTTTTTTTGACTATTCGTACAGCACGTGCACAGATTGAATCGGTAATATTACAACAGCAGCTCCAGGAACGATATTTACATTTAATATGCGATGGAAGGTTTTCTTCAAGATTATTACTTCCATTTCCACAAAACACGCGTCTCGCCATTTCCTCCCCCAGTAATCATACACCTATTTTAGTTTATTTATTTCAGGGTTTTTTTTTCTTCTAAGCTTTTCAATAAGCTCCCACAAACCTGACTTTCTGAATTCATTATTGCCGTCCCAAAAAATGCAATTCTCAAATTATGAGCAGAATCATGCCTAAACGTACTATAACCATACTAATCACTCAATGATACACCAGAATGTGTCGTATTTAATATCATTTCTGCCAATATTTTAAAACAAAAACAATTTCAGGGTTATGGTTAGGGTCAGGGTTAGGGTCATTGTTAGGGTCAGGGTTAGCCCTGACCCTAACCCTACCCTGACCCTAACCCTAACCCAACACAAATTTGACTGATAACAAATTGCCCCATATGTCTTCCGAATGTCTTTCTTCATCATTCTCAGTCATTTCTTCACTCTTCATTTTTTTCGTCCTTTATTTGTCGATCAGTCTGTGCACGTCTGCGGGTTCTCTCGAGGAGCTTTAGTGAGTGAGACGATCGCTGCCACTGTTTCGAGAGTTGAGCGAATGCAAAAACAGAAAGTAAGAGAATGAAATTGTGAGTGTGTTGTAAAACATGGACATAAACATAATGTGTTATTCTTGTTTTATATAGTAAATCACGAGCTGTTTCATCCATTTCCTCTCCATTGTAGTTTTGATTTTGATCTTGATCTCTG
>OMKR01074355.1:0-11549 GCA_900302355.1 Cyttopsis rosea
CTTATCAAATCGCGGCTCCTTGATATGAGAAAGGTTGAGATTCATTGCTCCGGTGACTATAATCTCTCTGCCCGTTGCGTCTTTTGTGCAGGACAAATTCCCGGAGGCGGAGATGAAGCGGTACCCAGACTGGGTGTTCGCCATCATCATCATCCTCTCTGTGGTGCCAGTGATCTCCATCCCGCTGGTCGCCGTCTACCAGCTGATTTGTTGCGGAGTCAAGAGGAAGGTGAACATCGGTGGCGCTCGCCGCGGCCTCGACGTGTACACCAACGACGGATACGAGGTCGAGACATAGGAGCAGAAGGATGTCAGGTGACATTAATGGGACTGAAATGGGAAGTCTCCACGGTGCCAAATTATCATTGCATCCATACCATCGCAAATGGCTCACAATACATTAATGTTAAAACAGTGAAAGGTTCGATTCTTAAAGATTATTTTCTTCATCCTTGTAGAACTATATAAATATATATAAATGTATATATTTTTTTACTGTTTACATTCATCTAATTCTTATAATAAGTACTAGGCTCAAAATGTCTACTTCTACCTTGCGATATTGGCAGATTAGAGAACCAAGTGGAAGACTCATTCAATATATACATCGACCGCGCGCACATGTGTGTATATTTTTTTCAGTTTCATGGGACACTATGATATTGGTGACGGCATATTATTTGTTCTACGTCAAAGCAGCCAAAAAATGTGGCACTGTTAAAATACTTCCTTTTCTTGTACATAAATGAGCCAAGAACCCAAGCATTTGCTCCATGTACATTTATGAATAATCTACATGTGCTGGGAAATGGTAGCTAAATGACTGACTGGAACAGTGTGTTTTTTGATGATACTGTAACAGCACACTTCCTTATTGAAAGGATGAATCAAAGTCCAGGCAGAGGGAGAAAGATGGTGGAAATAAACGAGTTTACTCCGGGTTCACGCCTCATTTACTTTAATCATGCCAACTTTATTGATTATTTTGATTGTTGCTTTAGTGGGATTGTTTGACTGCTTATCACTAAAGGCTTTTAAATCACCTGAGTGCAAATTTGTTTCCACTCTCTCGTGTTCTGACCCTTTTCGCCTGTGGTTTAACATTACTACCATGTATTTTATGTGTTATTTGTCCCTTTTCTCACGAAGCACATGTTTGCTTGCGGCAAAGCTGGCCAGCAAACAAGACACAAAAAAATTAAGTGAGGATGTGGATAAAGAGGAAAAGATGTTTCAATAAATGATGGGAGTCAACTACAAGCCCTTTCGAGACAAAGAAAATACTTTCGTAAATTTATTTACATTTGTAACTAACTTCCAAATAAGGCACAGTCATTTCTTCTTTAAACAATTTCTTCTGTACTCCAATGTCATCTTAAGAGAAAATTTCAATGTATAACCATTTACTGGAATGTGATGAGAACACAACAATACACTTCAGGAGAAGGCCTCAGGTACTCTCAGTTCAGCAGCAAATAAACAGAAGTTTAGTCCAGCAGTACAAGCGCCATAATGCCCGTGTGCAAACAATGCACAAAAGACAGCGGTGACACTGGACCAAAGAGCGGAACGCCTGTGGTGTGTGGTGTGGTACTGGGCGCTGCAGGGGAGGCTGGGCTGGGAGTGTTTAGGTGTGGATGGCCAGGAACTCCTCTGGGAGCCTGGGGTTCGTGGCCTGTCTGACCCTGGCCAGCCTTATGTCTCCCAGACGCCGCTCCAGATGCCGCTTCCCTGTCATGTGGAATGCAGAGTGCAAGTAGAAAAAAAAATGTTAGGTTTTTTTTCCCCCCCCCACAGGTTCAGTTTAGCAAATGAAGCCTGTCCATTACACTGACATTATATGTAACGAGCCAATAACTCTACTGGACTCTAATCTCAACACGAGGAGTCGCATTTTAAAAGATTTTGCCTCGATGCTGCAATGCTGGTGGTATGTTTAAAGGTCATTGTGCAGCAGTGAGCCGATACTGGAGCTCTTATTTGGTTTCTTTTTGATGTGAGTGTTTTCAAGAGTAGGGAAAACCTTAGGTTTATACACCTACAGAAAGTAAATGATGAATGTTCTTATATTCAAACATATGTGTGACGTATGTGTCCACAACATGGATAAAAATGAACAAAAAGACACATGGCTGTTATTAGATAAGAATGAGTATAAAATCTGAAATAATTTTGATAACAAAGTACTGCACTGCTCAGTTAGAAATGTTTATAATATAATCCTATGTAAATATACTGTATGTAATCCTATGTAATGTCTGCAGAAAGAACATACCTGAAATAAAAAAAAAAAATATAAGATAAGATAAAAAGATAAGAAACTTATATACCACCAAGGATTATAATGGCTGCTATACTGTATAGATGAAGAGAGATTTAATTAAGTGCCATCATATCATATTGATTTAATATCCTGATTTCCACCCCAGAAATTTATAATGTGTTATCTTATCGCAAAACCAGCGCTGTGTAAGATTCTCTAGTGTTGCGCCTCTCGGGGGTGAGTTCTAAACCTTAAATTACGATAAATTTTAATTTTACCGTCCGTGCAAGCATACAAGACTGACCGTTGAGTCCGATCTGAACATTTTTCATGTTCAAACGTAATTTACATGTGTACCTAATTGTTCACTATGATTGATATATTTAAAATACTCTCCGTAATGTGGTACTGTTGCCTCAAAGACACTGAGATCCATGTCGATACAAAGGTACTGCTGGGTGAACATAATGAGTCTGTGAATGAAGGCAAGTCAATAGACAGTGTCCTAGCACACATGCACGCACACGCACGCACGTCAAGGGTGTGTACATACGCTTGTGGAGACGAGGGACAATGTCTCTGTAGAGGGAGCGGTGGCGGGACAGCACCAGTAAGAAAGACAGACAGAAGAGCAGCTCCACCGCCTCCCTCTGGAGGACGCCTGTCTGCTCCCCACTGCCCAGACCCGCTCCTGATCCGAAAAAGCGCAGAGAGAGAGAGAGCAGCAAAAGGAAATTAGCATTTTCAGTTTGTAAAAAAAAAAAAAAAAGATAGTAAAGTAAGTAAAGTAAGTAAAAACGTTGCCTTTGTTGCAGAGTCGGACGAGTTGGTTGGTGTAATCTGCCATGTCCCAAATCATACGGAGAAAGTAGAGGGGGTTCTTGGCAACCGCTTGACCAAAGGGCAAACTCTGAGCACACACGTGGAACCTGATAACAACAAATAACAAAAGAAACACAAAGCAGTGGCCATTGAGATAAACACAAATTCTCGTCCTACAGCATGTAGGACAATGTCATTATAGTGGAAGTCACCACCACCATCTAAAGACCTCATCTTTAATACGTAATTTATCATAGCATCTCGCTTTACATTTTCCTCTTTATTTATTAATATTTGCTGTCCAGCTTTGTCTTCTAAGTGACTGCACGATTTAACCAAACAGTTTTAACCAAACTCATTTTTTAAAGTGTATATTCCTATTATTTAAATGTCTTATTATAATTTTATTTTATTTATTTTAAATTTTTATTTAGTCTTCTCGTGATGGGAGAATAAATGTACTCTTATAAGTTGTTGTATTTAAATCTTCCCGTTTAGAGAATAAAAAAAATCACAAAAAAAAAAAATAGACTGCACTGTATCGGTAGCTAGGTACATTATAAACATGCATAGGTCTAGAAGATTTTCTTTTTCCGTATTTAACCTTTTGCCAAAAAAAAAAAAAAGGGTAATAACTGGAGTCCAGAAAAACTAAGACAACCAGACCTTTTTCCAAATTTGACAACACCGCTGGTGAGCATTTAGGTGAAGAGCTCCATGGCCTCTCAGCCATTAAGGTCTGAGGAGAAATGGAGCGTGAACCACGGCTCTGTTATCTCCAGAGAGCAGACAATAAAGGTTAAGAACACAGAGTGCAATGGTAGAGGCAGAGAATCAACAATGGCCGGGTCAATTACAGTACTTCACTCGGTGCACTGATAGCACTGTGGAGATACAAAATGCCATCGCAGCTTAGGAGACGCAAGGTGGAGAATCTGTGGATCTTCCGCTCATTCCATACTTGTTGACTATCAGACCTACCTTCAAACACTCAACCTACATATAGATTAGATTGGCTGAAGCAATATAAAAGCTGTAAAATAAAAACCTTTGTGATCATGTGAACGCCAATACTCTACCTGCACGCATGAAGCAACACCAGTTTGTAGATGTTCTTGTAGACGGCATTCAGGGAATTGGTCTACAAGGGGGACATCAATAGACAGAAGATTACTTTTTGTGTATTGTGGGTCATAAACACAGTTCTTTCTTGGGGTGATTAGAAGGAGTGATGAGCAGTGGAAACTACATCCATCCTTAAGTTGTGTTTTCGGTTCAATGGGCAGTTTAAGGGTCTGCACATACTGTAAACCAATGCCAGACAATGGCGCAGCAAGAGTCAAAAGTATTTGGGGGCTTTCTGTTAATTGCCCAAGACCAGCCCAGCTGATCCCCATCAGCAGACTAATACGGTGGTCTGATATACATTGTGACAGACTGGTATTAAAAAAAGTCTAAAAAAGGTCTTTGTTGCATACCTTGAGGTCCAGGAAGAGGGTGTGGCATTTGAGTCTGAGGAGGGCCATCAGTTTCCTTCTCATCTGTTGTCCCGCCGAGTGGGAGAAGTCCAAAGTGACGCTGTACCGCAGAGACAGGCCTGCATAGCTGCCAGTCCAGGGGACAAAAGGGGGCTAAAAGCAATGGCTTTACAAACAAAACATATCAGGAACATGGTAAATGTGTGGCACAATTAATATTGCTTAAAAACATAAGCACATCTAACAGTCTGGGACTTGTCTGTTAAGGTATTTTTGTACGAGACGGTGCAAAGTACAAGGTGTGTTGTTGCAACTTACAATAAAAGACACGTCTTTATTACAAAATGAGGATGCTTATGCTTTCTTTATCACATGTAGGTGTGTATAAAACAAATCACCTGGAGTAATCTTTATACACGTCCAGCGTGCATGTATCCAGGAGGAGCCCGCACCAGGGAAACAGGCAGCCAGGGGCCAGCGTTCTGATGCCGGGACGGGAGGCCAAGCCCCCGTACACCTGAAAGTTGACCACCACCTTCTGGGGGTTGACCACCAGGCCGTAGTCCTTCACCCCGGCAAACAGGGTCCTGCACGGGGACAGGGAGGGGGGCACTGTAACCCTCTAGGTGGGGACGGTATTGCGTGACGGACATTTCAGAGGGGGTCGAGGGGCGTCCTACTTGAAGAAGGTCTGTGCCTGGTCGATGTCGGGGGTGATCAAGAGGAAGTCATCCACTAGTCTCATCAGGCAGCTACAGGGAGAGAGGCGAGAGGGTGAATACAAATGAGTGTGAAATGCTGCCCTCTACTGTAAGCGATGGGTCACTACATCAAGTAAAAGAAAATTCCAAGTCCATTTGAAAAGATTACCCTCGAATCAGAGCATCCTTGAACAGGTGATTCTCCATGTGGCCGTAGCAGAGACAGCAGAGGAGACTGGACACGATTGAACCCTGTGGGATCCCTCTGCGCTGACGGAACGTTCTGGAACATGCAGAAAGGAAGAAGAAAAGTCAAGTTACATCCCACATGAAAATTAGACTGTACCAATACAGCAGGCAGCATGCAGGACAATGTCATTATAGTGGAAGTCACCACCACCATCTAAAGACTCTACCGCATCTTTAATATGTAATTTATCATAGCGTCTCGCTTTACATTTTCCTCTTTATTTATTAATATTGGCTGTCCAGCTTTCCTAAGTGACTGAACGGTTTTAAACAGTTTTAACCAAACCCTTTTTTTAAAGTGTATATTCTTATTATTTAAATGTCTTTTTTTAATTATAATTTGCTTTATTTTTTTTTTTCTCTTATTAGTTGTTTTATTTAAATCTTCCCGTTTAGAGAATAAATAAATCACAAAAAAGGTACATTAAAAAGGTACATTATAAACATGCATAGGTCTAGGAGATTATTTTTCCGTATTTAACTTTTTGCAAAAAACAACATAATAATAAAAAAATAAAAAATAAAAAGTACAGTTGCATTACAAGTTGTATGGTAATAACTCGAGTCCGGAAAAACTAAGACAAGCAGACCTTTTTCCAAATTTGACAACAGCACTGTTGAGTATTTGGGTGAAGAGCTTCATGGCCTCTCGGCCATTAAGGTCTGAGGAGAAATGCTGGAGAGGAGAATTGTAAAGAGACGTTGATACAGGTTGGTATAATATGTCACCCTGAACTAAAAGAACCATCCATTCTCTCTCTCTCTCACCTGTTCCACTAGTATAGCATCGTGAACTTTGCCCTCTCGCTGCAATGACATCGTAAAGCCTTTCATGTTGGTGGATCCGATGTTGTCCTCCATGAAATCTGACTTAAAATTTTAAAAAGTGGACAAATAACTCAGGATCCGATGTTGTCCTCCATGAAATCTGACTTAAAATTTTAAAAAGTGGACAAATAACTCAAACCAACAGAGTTTGAAGTGTGTCATGTGTGCGTGTCGGTTTGCGTGTGCATCCGATACCTGTCTGGCAAAGCTCTTCTTCAGGCCTTCGTGGGCGTCGGCCCAGACCTTGGCGTAGCGCCGCACCACAAACAGCTCTTCCTGGACCGGGGACAGAGTTTGGCCGATCACCTCGACCAGTTTGGCGTGCGGGAGGCTCTCGTAGGCGCCGCTCACATCCACCTGAAATACACAACACGCACATAATACCTTAAAAGGGAAGGCATGAAAAATAATGTGCAACTATGATGATTCTGCTAGCAATAGTACAGCTACTCAAATACACAAATGTTTTTAAATAAATTATAGTATAATATAAGTCCTAGGTAGAGTAGTCACGATCATGACACTTTAGTCTAGTTTACCACTAACAGTCACACAAATAAGTATTTGTTTGTTCATTTTATGTTAGGGGTTCGCGGGGATGGAACCTCACTTTGACAAAGTAGAGGCGCCGCTGCATCTCCTTCTGGGCGGCGGCCAAAGAGCTCAGCGCCTTGTGAATGTCGGCCATGCCCCACACCGTGAAGCCCAGCAGCGACGGCATGGAGCGCACGCACGCACGCAGCGCGTCCAGCAGGTCCCGCACGTGCGCCTGGTAGATCTACAGAACCAAAACCATGTACCAATACTACGAATTCAAACCGAAAAAATCCAAACATGACAGGACGCGGCGAGTACCCTCGTTTTGGCATCGGTTCCGACGACCTTCGTGATCGGCCTCATACCGCCCGCCTTGGGGATAAAGCGCAGGCGCGAAATGACGGTGGTTTTTGGGAGGGACGCCACCTGCGCCGGGGTGAGCTCCTCCATCTGGCCCTTGGAGACGTGACCTCTAAAAAAGAATTTGACAGATTGTTTCCATTACTACTGGAAACATTTATATTACAATTTCCTTTCATGAAATATCTGATATAGCTCATATATTTTATTGTCCCCATCTATAAAGGTTGCTCTCATTTCTCGTCAATTGCTGACTGCAAAGCAAGAAAACCACAAAAGTCTGAAGCTCAATGAAGGAAACAGTAAAATGTAGTGCCCTATGATCGATCAACTGTAAAAACGTGGAATATTGTGGAATTTGCCAAAATGTGGATGTAATTTATAAAAATCTGTCTTTTCTCTACCATTATAAGCGTTTTTTTCCACAGCGCTGAAGCCAAATGAACAGAAAAACACTATGCCGAGTCAACTGTGTTGGCGTCAAATTATAGCCGTGCCGTTGCTCCGTGAGATTTTGTTGTTTTTCTCTCCACCAGACAGCGGCGGTGTGCCGTTCCTGAGCCGGCTTTCCTGTGTTTTTATTTTAGATCCATTTATTTTCGTTAGTGTCCTACTTGTATGAAACGAAAAAATTTTTCTTCCGAAAAACTTATAATATATAATGTGAAGCTCAGATATGAAGCACGTTATTTTACAAAAGGATGGACTGTTTTGTATTGTAACTACAGTATTGAAGCACATTATTTGAGAAAAAAATAGTGCAATATTGTGTTACATTGATATTCATAAATCTTTTTATATTTTCTTATTAAATTGTTGAAATTGTATTCATCCACCACTTATTAGACACTCTTTCTGATGACAAAAATGTGCTTAAATCTTAAAACACAGAATTCAGAAAAATTAAAATGGAAAATACGGAATTTGGGAAAAAATAAAATGGAATCTGGAATGAATGTAAACGGATTTCATAGGGTCCTAAAAATGGGACAATTAATGAGGTAGCAGAGATTTTAATCAAACTTCTTCAAAAAAAGGCTGGCTATCAGAATAGACTATTTGCAGCTTTGCCATACAAGCCTGTGAGCGTGTGCGTACCTGAAGGCCAGCTCCTGGAGCTTGGCCCAGACTTCTTGTCTGTAGAACCTCAGAGAGTTCTTATGCCCGATGCTCTCCGTGACGTAGAACCAAGCTCGGACCAGACCCAGAACGTATCCGTCCAGCAGCCACACCAGGAACTGCCCCAGCACGCGCGTTCGGTACGCAAGCTCGCTGGGCGGAGAACGACCTAAAGAGCGACAAAGGCGGTTCAGCTGACCGTGGATGAAGTTGGTACAGACTTATATCTGGAAAAAAAAACAATCTCACCCGTCTTGCTGATCTTCAGCCAATCGCACTCAGTCACCTTAATCTTCCACATGACCTCAGCCAGTGAGAGACGCTCAAACTTGCCACTGTGCAGAAGTCTCTTAACCCTGGCGAGAAAAGTGACCCTGTTGCGGTCCGATCCCCATAGCTGCGGGGGGACCACGGCGAAGAGGCACTGCCTGACGAAGAGGTACACCCGCTGGGGTGCACAATGTTGGGGCAGCAGGGAGTCCAAGTCTCCCGGTCCCGGTCCTTCCGGTCCTTCCCCTCCCGCCTCAACCCACGGGCACACGTCCCGCAGGATCTTGCCGTAGGCGCAGCCCCTGTGTCGCCGCAGCAGCTGGCTAAACAGAGGCACCATGTTGAAAAAGCGCAGGGGAAGTTTCTTGGGCTTCCTCGTCTGTCCGTTGAGATACGCCACACCCTCAAAGAAGACTATCCTGACCAGGTCCTGCCCATTTAGCCTCCTGAGAGCCGCAGATCCGCAGTTTCTCTTCCTGTTCAGGAGGAAGCCACGCATGCCCCTCCCGCCGTACATCATGCCCAGGGCTCGGATGAAGCACTGGGAAGGTGGAGGCGGCGGGAAAAGGCCCGATCTCCAGCTGGGCCTGGTCTCCAGCGGAAGTGCGGTTCTGGGCATTTCAACGGGTTGCTTGGAGTTACCGCTACACTCCGATGGCTTCTTGGGAACGGCCACTGCCACCGGGGGGCGATGCTCATCCTCCACTGTGTCACCGCAACGTTGCTGGGTTTCCTCCGTTAGTCCACCTGGCTCAACTCGCATCCTCTTTCCCGAATCGACTCCATCTTCTTCCATCGAGTCCCTTTTTCTCTTCCTTTTGCCACTTTTCCTGTGAATAGTCCTCCTCCTCGTCTTCTCCTCCTCCTCGCGCCTACAAGAAGCCCCGACTTTTGATTTCTTTTTCCAACCCGCTGCACCACACCTCCCGGCGGGGGTTTTCCCGCAACGGGGACGAACACAGAAACCCGAGGAGCCCATCGCCACGGAGACGCGGTCGTAGACGGGCGCTCCGCACACCTGGAACGCACAGGAGGGAGGGACGGACACGAACACGGCGCAGCTCCCCAGCAGGTACCTGGTCATGTCCGTGCCCAGACGCTTGGAGACTTTCCTCCACATGTCGCTGCCGTAGATGTAGGCGGCGCTCTGCGTCACCTCGCACTGGAACCTGAACTGGTCGGCGTCCCGCTCCTCCGGGGCCACGGAGAGAAAGCCATAGCCGTGCGCCAGGACGTTTCTCTTTCTCTTCCGCTTGAGGCTGTTCAGGATGAAAGCCAGGAGCTCCGGCAGAGTGCAGATCTGTAGAATGTAAAAGAAAAACTTTTTTTTCCAAAACACAACGTAATAACTAACGCAAGAGCAACTTTGCTCTAACGCATCGATTCTCAACCTTTTTTCACACCGAGGACCCTCTATTTGAAATGCATTCGGCCATTTGATAGGATTTTTGTTAGATATGATTCAGTTAAAACTTCCACACCTGTACCATAGTTAGGGAATCAACAGTGGAAAATAGGATGAAAACAGTCACTATACGACATGGTCTAACGCAGGCGTGGCCAAACTACGGCCCGTGGGCCAACTACAGCCCGCTGCCCGTTTTTAAGTGGCCCGGCGTGAATTTTAAAAATCAAATGGAATGTGGCCGTGAGAACATAGTCTCTATAATTGCACTGTATGTACATTGCACTTCTTAGTTTTTTTATTTTAATTTCTTATAGTTATTTTGATAGAAAATGAATTTTCGATGCCACAGGGGTTTTATGGTCTAAAAACAGTTTTTCTTGCAGTGAAACTGGTTGGAAACTCCTGCGGTTATTGTTTGTATTTTTTGATTTTATTATTGTTTGGCCCATGACTCCTTATATTTGTCTGTATGTAGCCCACAACCAAAAAAGTATGGCCACCCCTGGTCTAACGTCTTAAACGCAAAGTAAAACAACGTCGAAGTTGAACTATTAACCGTTTTGTCGGGGACCCCCCCGGAACCTCTCGAGCGACCCCCCGGACGGGTCCGCGGACCTCACATTGAGAACCGCGGTCTAACGGACGGACAGGTGTCAAGAATCGGCAGCGCGCCTTCCGCTGTCCACTCGTTACCTGGCCGCGGCTCGGCAGCTGCTCCAGCGGTTTATCCGTGCACACCAGGACGCCGCGGACGAAGGACTTGAAGCGCTCCGAGTCGGCCTCCTCCACCAGCGTCGGCCTGTGTCCTTCTTTAAATACGACGTCGCCGGCGAACTCCTCCAGGGTTTGGATGCGTCGATAGAGCGAGCGGAGGATTTCCAGGACCCGGGACATGTCTTCGCCGGCCATGGTCGTCCCCGCGGAGGGAGCGCGTTCTCCGCAGCGCGAGACTACCGCACGTGCGCTGTGGCGCGACCGACCACATCGAAAGAACCGCGCTGACCAATGGCGGAGCGCGGTTTACTGGCGATGCGCGACTCGCGAACGATTCGTTCGTAGCGAAAGGATCGTTGAAATAACTCGGAGCGTCGGGAAGCGAACGAGCGTAGCGGGTGGGCGAGTTCATCTTCAACTCACAAACTTAAAATAACAACTAGCTGCGTTTACACAGCCTGTCCAAGCCGGCGTCCGCATCGCCGCTCTGTGTAAAAGGTACGGAGACGGAATTGGGAGTTGGGAGTGGGAGTTGACCCACCTCTGTACCAGCAGAGGAGGTAGTGACAGAGGTGAAACGGAGCCGGGACGCCGTCTGTGTAAAAGGGACAGCGGCAAGCCGGCTCAGGGGAGTGTCCTTCTGATGACCACGTTTTTCATTGGTCAGGGGAGAAAAAGGAGCTGGAGCTCAGGAGCTGCTTGTCACAGCGCTGCAGATATTGCTCTAAATTCCAATTCGAATTTATATGCATTATTATTTTATAATAATTATAATAATAATAACAATAAATAGTTTTAAA
>OMKR01074357.1:0-10434 GCA_900302355.1 Cyttopsis rosea
TCGCCGCTGGATTGAGCGCTATCTCGTTTTGTGCCTTCAGATGGCTGGAGACTCTGCCGACAAGAAGGATGCTGAGCCCTCGGGGACCAAGGACCGAGAGAGGAAACCCAGTCGTTCTCGAGAGCGAGATAGGAAAGCCTCTCCTTCCCGCAAGCGGCACCGCTCCCGTGAGCGTAACCGCTCCAAATCACCAGAAAGGTTGCTGAATTGATCTGTTATACAATTTGGTTCTGACTGTTGTTCTTCCTGTTTGGTACATTGTATTAGAGATGTTGAAATTCCCTAACCAAGCTTCCACCTTTCCATTTGTTGATGGCATCTATGTCCATGTATCATCATGTGCCTTGCTTGTTTGTCCTCTACAGAGATCGGCGGTTGAAAGACAAAGAGAGGGACAAGGAGCGTGACAGAGACAGAGATAGAAGCCGTAAGGACAGAGACAAAGATGGCCACAGACGTGACAAGGATCGTGGCAAAAAGTCTAGGTCTGTAGACAGTCTGACTGCTGTAAAGCACAGGCCCAAAGTGCTCTGTGTGATTGGAATGTGTCTGAAGTAAATTGAGCCATAAACTTACGCTCGAGTTTTACTTACCAACGTGGTTAAGTTAGTGTTGCATTGATATTTTCCCGACATTGTTCTGAACTGTTTTCCTCAAATATTTTAATAAAGGAGTTTATCGCCAAAGTCCAGGCTAAAGAAGGAGAAGGACATAAAAACAGAAGATGACGAAGAAGATAAAAAGAAGAAAGATAAGGTAAAAAGGGTTGAGCTGAATATTTCATGTACAGCTGGATGATGTATCAATATAATATCTATATGGAGATGTGAGACCAGATGGTATTTTGATTATCGTAATATTGTCATTGGGCATATATGCTGAACTGATTATCTATAAATGTTATTTCAAATGCTTGTCTTTTGTTGATTCCTGTTAGACCCAACCACTGTCTCTGGAAGAGCTTTTGGCCAAGAAGAGGGCTGAGGAGGAAGCAGAGTCAAAGGTGAGTTTTAAGAGGAGACGTTTTACCAATGTATAGTTAATCTACCACTTTTTAAAAGACAAGATTCATCTTACTTCTTATTTTTCTCCTCCACAGCCCAAGTTTCTGTCAAAGGCAGAACGTGAGGCCGAGGCTATTAAACGAAGGGAACTACAGACGGAAGATAGGAAGAAGATGCTAGATGATGAGAGGAAGAAGAGAAGGATGTTCCAAGAAATTGGAAGAAAAATGATGGGTGGGTAGTGTGGCCTTGGGCCCGTCATTGGTAGCTTTAGTTACCTTTGTGCCTTTAGTGCCTTTGTTAAGAAGACAATTTCATCACTGAGAATCTGTGTCACAGAGGACCCACAAGAACGTGACAGACGGGAGCGGAGAGAACGGATGGAGCGGGAGAACAATGGAAATGAAGAGGATGACGGACGACAAAAGATTAGAGAGGAGAAAGATAAAGGCAAAGAGCTCCAAGCAATCAAGGTTCGTTTTCAGAGAAATCCCTTGCTTGCTCAGGTCCGATATAATGAAAAAGTGGTCCTTGTGGATCCCCGCTAAAATGCATATGATTTGGTCAGGAACGCTACCTGGGCGGCCTCAAGAAACGCCGACGCACACGGCACCTGAACGACAGGAAGTTTGTCTTTGAGTGGGACGCTTCCGAAGACACTTCGATCGACTACAACCCGATGTGAGTTAACATGCCTGTGCACAGCGACATGTTCACATTTACTGGTTTAATTCATGGAGGGTTGTTGCTGATGTCGCAAGAATCACCTTTTACCGACCTAATATCCCACGTTTCTCTTACAGTTACAAAGAGAAGCATCATGTGCAGCTTTACGGACGAGGCTTCATAGCCGGCATTGACCTGAAGCAGCAGAAAAGAGAGCAATCTCGTTTTTACGGCGATCTGATGGAGAAAAGACGCACTATGGAGGAGAAGGAGCAGGAAGAGTAAGCGCTGCCTATTTCGCAGAAAATATCTGTCCTATTTTTTTAAATCAATGCCTAAAAACGAGGCCCACCCCACCCACTTTCCTGGTTCATTTAAACTTTCTTAGCAGTTCCCTTCACCACCATTTACCCCCTCCAGGACACGACTGAAGAAGGTGCGTAAGAAGGAGGCCAAGCAGCGCTGGGACGACAGACACTGGTCTCAGAAGAAGCTGGATGAGATGACTGACAGGGACTGGCGAATCTTCAGAGAGGACTACAGCATCACCACCAAGGGAGGCAAGATCCCCAACCCCATCAGGAACTGGAAGGAGTACACACTGCCCCCGCACATCCTGGAAGTCATCGACAAGTGTGGATACAAGGTCGGCTTTCATGATTGCCATATAACGTTGGAAGTTCAGAGTTATATAAATAATATATATTATTCACAATTATATATAATATAATACAGATATTATACGTCCACGTTTCTTTACCACATTCATCCACTGAAAACTGCCCAAATCTCTCACTAGTGTCTCACTATTGTTTTCATCCACTTTTTCTCTGAATCCAGGATCCCACGCCGATCCAGAGACAGGCCATTCCCATTGGTCTGCAGAACCGCGACATCATTGGTGTGGCCGAGACGGGTAGCGGTAAAACGGCTGCTTTCCTCATTCCCCTGCTGGTCTGGATCACCACCCTGCCAAAGATCGACAGGTAGGATCGCCTCATCAACAGTTCCATTCCATTTTTCTGCATAGGGGTTGTTTTCCATAACTCACCTTAACATAATTAAGTTAAAACCCGTGAAGATCTTCACACATCCACATCACTTTTTTTAAGTCTGAAAAAGTATTCAATTATTTTAGCAAAATAAGGCTCAAAACAGCATCAAAAGGTTATTAAAAAGCAATTAAAAATATGTCATGTGGGACATTCATTTCATTGCTTATAATAAAAAAACACATTTTGCATACATGTAGCTAGGGCTGTGGCGATAACCGCAATACCGCGGTCACGTGACGTCACCGCAGTATTGAGCTCATTACCGTCGCCACAAATACAAATATATATGCCTATAAAATAAATCCTGAAATAAATAAACGAGGCAATAAATAAATGTAAATATATAAATTAGTAAATATATGGCTGACAGACCGGGCGGACGTGGGCCGGGATCCCAGCCGAGCTGGGATCGTTCATCACTTTCATTGTGCCGCGGAGTTTTGTGAGACTCTGAATCTTATGCGAAGTTGCCATTTGCAAAGTGAGAAAGCCGAAGTCCTGCAGCGCACACCGCCACGGACACTCGCACACTGTGCTCCCACTCCCATTTGGAAAACAGTACCGTTCGCTTTTTATTTATTTAGAACGTTTTGAATAGGCCATTACAAAAATAAATATTTTCGATTTCACACCGAGAACCCGTCAACCCGTTGGTTGTTTAGTTGGCACATTTTAACATCCCTAGTTTGTACATGTTTTTAAATAGCATAAATGGACAGGCCAATAAAGACCATAATTAATTATTTCGTGGGACAGTGGCCATTTAGAGACTTTGAATGCATTTTACACTTGAAACAAACTAGAATTTTGTTAATATTTAAAAAAGATTTTAATTGGTCTTTCATTTTTGCTCAAAATATCATTAAAACTATCTCACAAAGTCTTAAATATAATTTTCTACCTTCAGATTCCCTTATCCTCCATGTTTCTGATGTTTTCCCACAGAATTGAGGACTCTGATCAAGGTCCGTATGCTGTGATCCTCGCCCCGACTCGTGAGTTGGCCCAGCAGATAGAGGAGGAGACCCTCAAGTTCGGCAAACCTCTGGGCATCCGCACAGTTGCTGTGATCGGAGGAATCTCCAGAGAGGACCAGGGCTTCCGTCTGAGGATGGGCTGCGAGGTGAGACACCCTTGGCATGAAGCACGTACTCTGGTGTTTCCTGGTGCGGTCGAGCATCCTCTTGTTTAAAGCCACTGGAGTGGAGTTCTGGAACAACAAAATTAAATTCTACTAAGAAGCCAGACATTTCTGAGATATGTACACACAAAATTCTGACTTACACCAATGTCATGTTCCCCTCCTTCTCAGATTGTCATCGCCACCCCTGGTCGTCTGATCGATGTGCTGGAGAACCGCTACCTGGTGCTGGGCCGCTGTACCTACGTGGTCCTCGATGAGGCTGATCGCATGATTGACATGGGCTTCGAGCCTGACGTCCAGAAGATCCTGGAGTACATCCCAGTGACCAATCAGAAGCCAGACACCGACGAGGCTGAGGACCCCGAGAAAATGATGATGAACTTTGAATCTGGCAAACACAAATACAGACAAGTAGGTTGATTTGTTTTTGATGCAAAGATAATCTTACAAATCAATTTTTGCTTGTCTTGGTTACAAACACTTTAAAACGCCGTCCTGCAGACGGTCATGTTCACAGCTACCATGCCTCCAGCTGTGGAGAGGCTGGCCAGGACCTACCTGAGGCGTCCTGCTGTGGTGTACATCGGCTCTGCCGGCAAACCTCACGAGAGAGTCGAGCAGAAGGTGATGCTCATGTCTGAGGGAGAGAAGAGGTATGAAACAAATCCCAAACCATTTTTATTTTTATTTAAATCTTGTCAAAACATTGTCGCTGACCTGTCTTTTAAATGTTGTCCTTTGCAGGAAGAGGCTCCTTGAGACATTGTCACGTGGCTTCGAACCTCCTATCATCATCTTCGTCAACCAAAAGAAGGGTTGCGATGTGCTGGCCAAGTCACTGGAGAAGATGGGAGTAAGTCACGAAAACACACAAATGCATCTTATCTATAAATGAATTGTCTTCCTGTGCACGGAAACCTAATCCTGTCCTTTTGTTATCCAGTACAATGCTTGCACGCTGCACGGCGGTAAGGGACAGGAACAGAGAGAGTTCGCTCTGTCCAACCTGAAGGCCGGAGCCAAAGACATCCTGGTGGCTACAGATGTGGCCGGTCGAGGTATTGATATCCAGGATGTCTCCATGGTGCTCAATTACGACATGGCCAAGAACATTGAAGGTAAGAGGCCATATCACTCACTCACTCACACACACACACACACGTCAAAACTCAAGGTGTCATGTCTTTCCTTGACCGACATGTAAGATGTTACAGCCATTACATGCTAGTTATTTTCCAATTTGATCATTTTGGACCTTTTTCATACTATGGCAAGATAAGATAGTATTTTATTAAACCCCGCGGGGAAATTTGGAAAGTTTCAGCATAGACCTAAAAATACTGTGTTCTAAAAGTGTGTTGTAAAATGCATGGTGTAAGTATAATACCTGAATTAGCCCTAGGGATTAATGAAGTGTTATCTTAATAATTGGTAGTAAACAGCAACACAGCGGCAGTGGTACCACATAATCACAACTAGAACTCTACTAAGAAGAGATTTACTATGAACTAAATGAGCCGTTTCTTCAAACTGGTGTCAATCTAATTTTCCTCCTTCTCTTCCTTCTGCCGCAGACTACATCCATCGTATTGGTCGTACGGGTCGTGCTGGTAAGAGCGGCATTGCCCTGACCTTCCTCACCAAAGAGGACTCCTCTGTGTTCTACGACTTGAAGCAGGCCATCCTGGAGAGCCCCGTGTCCACGTGCCCCCCGGAGCTGACCAACCACCCCGACGCCCAGCACAAGCCTGGCACCATCCTGACCAAGAAGAGAAGAGAGGAGACCATCTTCGCCTAACGTGGCGGAGCTCAGTTTTGTACATGTCGGACCATTCAGCGAGAGCACAAGCTGGACTTCTCATCAAGTCCCTTCACGTCCATACAGTGACGTGTGTTTCTGTGTTCTAAACTCTGCATTTGGTCTTTTTGTTGCATAGCCTGATTCGCACTTCATTTCTTTGTTTCCTCCGTGTCTCTGCACTTTGACATGCTGAGGCAGATTTATTGGCAACATTGTTGTTCTCCGATGGAAGGAAGCCCGGTCACATTGTTGTGTGTGTAGAATTCACTACATTTATTTGGGGCTTGCCTTGATGAAAACAATGATTTGGATCAATAGTGGACTATATTCTTTACGGTGTTTATACATTTAGCTGTCTGTTTAAAATGCATCACTGTACACAAGTACACAATGCAGATCCCATAATGTCCTCATTGTCGGCCCTGGTGGTGAAAGAGTTTAACCCAAACTGAATACTTTCCATCCATAAACAGTTAATCGTCAAAAGATAAATACCAACTGAATATGTAAGGATCGACTGGTGGTAGCAACGTCTTTTTTAATTTTTTTCTATTCTAATGATTTTGAGTTTCGTGGCTTTTTAAAATTGATAAATGAGACCATTTCAAATTGTCTCTCAGGGACAATATTTTGGATCCAGTCTGATGCTTCTACTGTGTATATTGAGATGCACCGTTCCTCACATTGATGTTTGTATGAAGTGAATACAGCAAACTGGACGATGTCTGTTTTTGTCATCTTATGATTTTCCCTCTGGTATCTCACTTTGGTACTACAGGTTTAGACCTTTAAATGACCTACCTTTCTGAAATTGACAGCATTCTTTTACTTATTTAAGTGTCTGACACATTACATGTGACCAAGCATTTTTTTTTTTTTTGTTAGTCAACTGTTGGCAACCTGTCTCTGCTCTTAGAGGAACAACCAACTAAACTGTGGCTTAGCTAATCTGGTGTAACATGTAAAAATGGAACGCATAACTGTCTAGACTAGTGTCTAGTTATATAATGGAGAACTCAAGCCCTAAAATACACTGGTTTACAATCTTGAGTTTGTGTAAAAGAAAGAATAGACTTTGACAGTATTAAAAGTACATAAAATGCCATGTTTATTTCACTTAAGTCATATTTTACTTCGCAGTGTAAATCTATTTTCAAATAGAAAGCATTCTATACAGCATTCTATCAGGCAGGAAATGTCTCAGTTATTTTTTTTACACGTTTGCTAAATTGATAAATTGAGGGAAGGGGCGTGTCGCATTACACGAGCGCGCACTGGTAAATTGGTGGATACATGGTTATATATTTAGTGCAGTTATTGCATTACAAAGCCACCATCTCAAAAATAGTGCAATTTTCTTCTACTTACAGAAAAGAGGAAGTCCAGATGTTCTAAGGCGTTTTAAGTCTTTCGTTGTTAGGCTTAGTATTGCATACAGAAAAGACAGAGGAAACTAAATTTCTATCCATTGTAAAAATTGTGCTTCATAAATTGAAAAACTTCAGCTTTTACCTATTACTAAATTGGTCCGCTTTGAAAAACATACTCTGCCAAAATACAGTGAAAATAGCGAGTTAGTGAACTAAGACATGCAGGGCGTCATTAAGTAGTTTCTTTCTTAAAACTCATAATCTGGGTCAACGATTACAAAGCTTCTAGTTTATAATAATTTAAAAGTGCATCAACCACTAAACCATCCTTCCATCATTCTGCCCAATATCATGGAATTACCTGTAATGTCATTTAAGCAATTAGACGCTATCAGGTTTTTTTTTTTTTTTTTTTTTTTAAGGTTGGTTAAATTGAAGAGAATTTGCTGTGGCAGGATAAATTTGTGCAGTTCACAAAGAGTGAATAGCCCCCAAGACAAGACCATCACTACAAGACAAATAGATTCAATGCATTACTAAAGTACTTAGGATCTGTAAAAAGAAATAATTAGGTTTCATGCAACACTTGCATAGGATTTTTTTTTTCTTTTTTTTTTCAGTCATGCTGCAATTTTTTTTCTCCAAAATATACAGAACACTAGATAAAGAAACCTGTGAGACATGGAAGCGACCAGCCAGTAGTTCAGAAAGCCTCTCGTCCGACCCCTCACCGGCTCACGTCGAAGTTGCTACAGCTCTGAGTCCTTTAGGAATACGACAATAAATACGGAGGACCGCACCAATAATCATTTACATGAAGTATTCGGTTGATGCCTGACGAGTCTGTGATTTGATTGGACCTCACAGGGGACGCCTGAGTATATGCCCCGTTACAAATCTGTCAAACTGCAGTACACACATTCAAAGCAATGTGAGCGCGAGGGGTGAATTCGGTGTCGACAAGTCGTGCGGAGGGAAACACCAAGACGGGTACACGGATGCTACAATCAGTAATGTGCTACGATCGACTTACGGGACGATCTGTCGGGCTGCGGACAACAGGTGGGATCAGAGGTGCAAAGTCATGCAATCTTACATTCACAGATGCCTGGATTTGAGGAGATGTAGATGTAGTGCAATTGTTTGAGAGTAAATGTAAACAAGCAGTTTGGCAAATCGTTTGTCTGTCAAAGGTAACATTCCCTTCTTGGTGCAGTAGGTGGTTACATTCTCTGCCCGTTGAGCTTTCTTTTTTTTTTTACAGGTAAATGTGTAACATGTGCAATAGCGAAGACAAGCATGATGTGTGCCGCTGATAGTGTACTGCAGCTTCATACCTAGGTGATTGGCAACTCAGTCAGGTGTGCATCTCTCCTAGATACCATTACCCATCTTTTGGAGTAGAGAGTGTCTTGACTTAAACCATGGGAACGGGTTCATACGAATCAAATTGATCAAACAAATGAGTAAAATAGCAATCAAACAAAACCAGGCCCCCATTCCATATGTACACTATATTAAAATGCATTACCGTCCCCCGTCGTGGATCGGACAGTAGACATTCCTACCCTTTGTCTTACCGAGGAGATCATTCGTTTCCTATGCTGACAATGTGCAAATCATCTTAAATTAATCAGTCATTCATACATGCAAATAGTAGAGATACATAAGGAATTTTAAGGCCAGTATATGAGACATCCTACAACAGAGAAACCTTCGGCAAAGCAGCTAAAGTTTTGCGTACAGCCCGGAACCCTGTGAGTAGCCCTGTGTAGACCCTTTACACTGTCTGAATAACACGACTCTCCGCAGGCCAGGGCATCCCCGTGATTAAGACAGATTGGGGACTAAAGATCATGGTTCTAAATCATGTGCACACATTCTTGTAAACCAGACTCTGTTAATTGTCGGCCATCTACGATTTTTTAAAATTTTTGCCCTTACGTGGGGAGGAGAGTCTTGGCCATATGCCGCAAATGCCATAAATCATAGGGTTTGTGATCGTTTTCCTTTTTGGCTAGTTTGAGTTGGACAGGCCAGGGGCGTCCTGCTCCTCAGTAGTTGTCTCGGGGCCAGGGGCGGCTGCGCTGGCGGTTGTTCCTCTGGTTGTGGCCTTGCTGCGCCTCCCGCTGGAGCAGCCTGTCTTGGGCCTCGTGTCCATTGGCGCTGTGGGCGTTGCCCGTGTGCCCGCGGCGTGGAGGGTACATGTCCCTGTACGTGCGAGCGTGGCAGGGGGACGCGTACTCCTCCTCCTCTTCTTCCTCCTCCTCCTCCTCCTCCTCTTCCTCCTCCTCCTCCTCTTCGTCCTCCCTCGCCTCCCTGTGGCGCGGGCTCCCCCTCCGCCCGCGAGACACGGAGTCGCTGGCCTCGTCAGATGGCATCAGACTGTCCTGCTCCAAGGGGGACTGGGCCTCCTCCCCCGGCTCCTCCTCCTCCTCACCCTCCAGCACCACGTCCTCCTGAGGCTGCGGCTGGTTCTGGTTCTGGTTCTGGGAGGTGGCGTGGCGATGCAGGGGTGGAGGTAGAGAAAGAAGGAGACAGTGAGAAGAAGAACATCGGTTTTACACATTAATCTCCTCTCTTTTTCTAACTTTTTTCCAAAGCAAATACACTCAAGTTCATTTGCAAAGACGCTATGATTACACGTACAGCACAGCAAACAACACTCAAACCAAAGAGAATGTGGAACATTTCAATGGATGATTGACTCACTACTGCAGCTCGTGTTATTGCACATCTACATTGTTTCAACGGAGAAACAGAAATAATGATGTGGTTCGATTGTTATATACAGTATGACATTTGCCACTATATTCAATAGCATTCTGTGCAATGGTTACAAAGCATGCTCGACACTAGGATCTAATGATTAAATCCTAGTCATGATGTCGTTAAACAGAGACCATGTTCTTTGGATATTTTCCTAGAACAAGCTTGCAGAGCCCTGACAATTCAGCAAAAGGCCGTCAAGTCTGAAAGAAAGAAAGAAAGAAAGAAAGAAAAAAAAAAAGAGAGTCTGAAATGAGGTTTACACGGTTACATCTACTTCGGTTAATACGGCGCCATTCTAATGAGTAAAAAGAGAAACAAGTTCCATTCAGTGCTCCGACTCAGCTCTAGGGGATGTTGTGAAGTGTAGAAGGTCATTTTGGAAGGAGGGGTGAACAATATGTAAATGTATAAACCCCACTACTCACCCCGCCGTGTAAGCGCTCATTCAATTAATTCCTGTGTTTCAGAAAACTGCAAAGACGTTAAGGATGGATGAGTGAGACCACAGAGACCATCGAAGACATCACAAAGAAATACTGGAGCGGGGAATTTTGAGATGGGAAGAGGTTGGCAGGGACAATGACAAACGGAAAACACTTGTCAAGAAAAGGTTCCTACTGCC
>OMKR01074358.1:0-11605 GCA_900302355.1 Cyttopsis rosea
TGAATTTCAGCTGTGATATTGAAATCCAACTTTGACCACTGTGCGATAACTCTATAGATTAGTACATTTGTCTTTGGTACCAATCTGATGGATAGATGCATTATTGCACCACTGTGAAATAAATAAAAGCTCTTAGTTATTTTAAACTTTTTGGAAGGAGTGGAGCCAGCAGGGCAGCGGCAGGGTTTACAATTTGCATATTTATAGATATGAGGGTAAAGGTGTAAAGATGCTTTTCAGACATTTTTGGTGGAAAAAAAAACAGGAACAAATCCTTCCGCAGAATATTTGTCTGGAGAGGGTCTTTGGAAGAGATTTATTCTTCAAGCCACGGCGAGTCGTTGTGGATTTTCCTTGACATTAGCTCTTTCCGCTCCCTCACTCCTGGTTACAAAAATCCATATGAGAGTATTATGGTTTTTGCGGAACATAATATAATATCTCAGATAATATATCTGAGATGTTATATTATATTATATTATATTCGCAGGAATCTAATCCGACCGAGTCGAAAATTTGAATTATTGTGAAGAAATTGTCAATCATCAAACGTGTTGGTGTCTTTGGCAAATAAACATGGTTGCTGAAAGGAAATTGCGTGACAAACATTAATTCCTCCTACTCTACTATTCTATCATTTAAAAAACGATTAAATAAATATTATTTTGCTTAAAGTATAACGACATGCTCGGATTCCCTTTAGACGTTTTAGAAACAAGATCTTAAGCCTTTCTGGGGCGGAATGTAATTTCAACCAGATTTTTTAATTGTGTTTTTATTATATCGTTTAACTCCCATTTTTTAAAATTGATTCTTACTTTAGTTTTATTGTTATGATTTGTTTTTAGCTTTTTTATAATGATTTCTTTCAAAACATTTGTTTTGTATTTTTTATTCTTTATTATTACTCATGTATCTCTTGCAAGTGAGATCAATATGATTTTACCTGTTTAAATACAAGATAAATAATATTAATCAAAAATAAATAAATAAATAAAATATTTTCCACAACCACCAATTTAGGTTTTGGTAAATATTTTTTTGCCTTCTTTATATTTAATAATTTGTCTTTTTTTCCTTTTATTCCTTCCTGCCATGTATGAATCACAATGTACTGTAATTCACTTAGAATTACATATATTTGTACTTATATAAATCTCATACTGTATATACTTAAAGGTGCAGTGTGTAGAATTTAGTGCCATCTAGCGGAATGGACTTGGCAGAAATGGAATCTAATATTCATAAGTATGTTGTAATCTGTGTGTAATCCTGTGAAAATAAGAATTGTTGTGTTTTCCTTACCTTAGATTGAGCCGTTTATATATCCCTTAAAGTGGGTCACCTGCCATGTTTCTACGGTAGCCCAGAACGGACAAACCAAACACTGGCTCGAGAGAGGAACTTTCCTGTGTTTTGCGGCCACCGTAGCTTCTCCTACACGGATGGGAATTCAATTGGTGGCAATCTGCAACCTCACCGCTATGGCCACTAAATTCTACACAATGCAACTTTAAATATACCCTCATATACTTATATCTCATATATATACTGTATATATAATATATTGTGATATTCTTATCCCTTTCTTGACTTGACCGTGTCCGACACCTGCATAACTGTGATGAATAAAGTTGTATCTTATCTTATTCTAAAAACATGTCTGCAGTGAACTCCAACGTGACGACTCCATCTTCTCCCAGTGAACTCACCTCCCCGGGACGTAGTGCTGTGAATACTGAGGAGCCTTTTTTATTTTTTTTATCTGGGGGCGATAATTCGGTGTAACAGGGTATATATTGTCAATGGAGGCCCTAAGCGTTTTCCCCTTGATGGGACGGCCTAATTAATGGCAAGGATAATCAAGCTGCTGCCGTTTCATTGGCCACGGAGCGAGAGGCAGCGGCCCCATTACTCTGCTGATAACTGCAGTGTCCTTCCTCCCCTCCTCCCCCCTCATCCTTCCATTTATCCACTGCACCGATTCCAAATTTAAACTCTTTAAATCACCAGCATGCTGTCATAACAAAAAGGAGAATATATGCCTCTTTTTAAAAATATTTATATACAGGTATTTCGAATATTCTAAATAAATAAATATTTTTAAAAAGAGGCAAATGAGCTGAAATATATAAAAACATATTTTTCGTGTATTTTTGGTTACTTTTGATAACCAAAAATACACTTTTAACAAATAAACTAAACTTCAGCTTTAAGTTTTCGGTTAATGTTCCAATATACTTTATTAGTTCACTCCTCTGACAGGATACATTTTTAATGACTCAATTACTCAAGCTGTACTTTAACTTCACTTAACTTTAAGTACATACAAGTAAATCGGAAATACCAAATGATTCACTTCAAGTATATTCACAAAAAAGTATAAAAGGGTAAAAATATACTTTATATACTAAAAATATACTTTCAGTTTGGAAAAACTTTTGATTCACTGAGGATGTCTGTAGAGTGTGGACATACTGCTATCAGCTGCTACAATTTGCATACATCAGGCCATGATTGGTTTGATTTTGTGAATTTACAATATCCAAAGTCACAAAGCGTAGCATGGAAAGTGCAGGGAATTTGGATTTCAGGCGAGTAAGCGAGGGAGGGATGGAAGTTTTGCACATAAAACTATTTTCGAAAAGATTAGAGAAAAACAAACGGTAGGGTTGGGTATCCACGTTTCCAAGAACCGTGGATTCGATAAGACACGACTCTGCCGATCGGTTCCTAACAATCGGCCGCGCTCCCGACTCGCTCGGCATACGCTGTCGCCGTGCGAAATGTTGAAATAATCCATCCAATGAGTAATTTCCCGAAGTGCTACCTTCCGCCATGTTTGTTTTGTTTACACTCGCTCCCACGTGCAGACACTGTAAAGCAGTAACACATAACACAACACGAAATGAGAGCATGGAAGCCAAAATCGTAATTTAAAATAAAATTTGATTAATCGCTGCTTCCATAATAACTGTCTGTTAAATATTTTGTTATTTTCTAAAATATTTTTGTTATATTATATTTTATTTAATAAAACATATTTATATATATTTATATATATATATATTATATTTCCATTATTGATTTAAATAATTTTGGTTTGTAATTGTTTTTGTCGATCATTCCTTATCAGAAATTTATTCTTATAAATGAAGGGAAAACAGACAGTTTACTGCTTCTATAAAAACAATCAAACAGGGGCTCCTATAGCCTACAGTACATCATGTTTCAACATGCAACTGATGAACCCCTTGAACCGATTATAAAAGTGCATTGGCTTTTCAAAACACATCACTCGTTTACTCCAAAGTAGTGATTATAACGCAAGAGAGGAAGTTTTTCAAAACATGTCGGATAGTTGCTTCCTCTCGAGGCTGAGGACAAGGCTCAAAAGCCTCTCCACAGGCGCACCGGATGGCGTTGGAGTATCCACTCCGAGAGAGATTTTCCTCGATCGCGGGGAATTTGCTCGATACATTTATCTCGAGACCCGACTCGAGACGCTCCGCCATTTTCAGTTTCCGCCGAGAGGCCCGACGCCGTACGTCTGCCCTCCGCCTCAAATGCGAAAGGAGGTCACCTCGCGGTTTTTGCGGCGGTTGGCGGCGAGCGGCATCGTCTTTGTCCGGCCTCCTCCCTCGTCCAACGCACCTTGAACTTGGGAGTGGTCCGGGCCTCCCCGCTGTCCGGCGTGGATGCGAACCTGCAAGATGCATTACATCAAATATATTACAAAACTTGATGAAAACGAATGTGCAGCGCGTACGCCCAACGTTATCTATCTTAACCTTGATTATTAGGAAGATGCAAACGCGACTAAAATAGACCTTGTGTACAGTGTCGATTTTGTCGACGGATTCTTGGATGAAAATTGCTACTGAGCATAAACAAAAACATGTTTACGTCGATGACTTCGGGCCAGAGGGGTTGTCCTTCAATCCCAATGGTTTAGCCATCAGGGCCTCGGGTGTTGGCCGGACAGTTGCGTAAAAGCGGTTTTCTTCCCCTTGAAGAATATCCAAGGCCATTGTGAGTGTACGGTTTGAACTGTTGCATGTTGAAACATGATGTACCGTCGGCTATACCAGCCCGTGGTTTGTTTTTATAGAGGCAGCTATATTCAGTAAACTGTCAACTGTGAGGAAGGTTTCTTTCTCCTTTAGAAACTGGAATTCTCTGCTTGTGATGCACCTGATGCCTAGTTGGGTGGAAAGGCTCTTCACGTCTGCAATGGGAATGTCAGTGACCCTGCACAAGGCATCACAGAAGGAGCTGCACCTCGTTTTAGGAGAAACCAGAAGCTTTCTCCTGATAAATTTCTCCACGGCCTCTGATGAGATTGAGCTCCCTTCCAAACCCCAAACTAAATCAAGTCAGTTGCTGTTATTTCTGTTTTTCCTGGAAAAGACCAGGTAAAAAGCCGAGGCACCGGGTGCTATTCCTCCCAAAGAGTGGAAACTCTCCCAGTGAAGCAGCGCCTGGAAACCTAAATAGAGTCCCCTGGGCAGCGCCGGCCTTCTCTCATTCCACCATAACAAGGTTCCTGCTGTGGGCCGCAACCCGTCCTGATGGACAGAACACACCAGAACGAGTGGAGAGAGAGAGAGAGAGTACACACCCAAAAAATAAAATAAAATAAAATATTATTAGTGGTAGTAGTACTAGTAGTATTATATAATAATAGTAATGTAATATAATATATTATTATAAAACATTATATTATATTATTACACAGCTCTAATTCTAATTGGCCAATTGCACCAGTCAGCGGCAACCACTCATCGGACTGGTTGCACTACATTACTGTGGAATTATTTTTCTCAGTCTTAAACTAGTAGTTCAATAATCATTTCAAATCAATAACATAACATGAAAAGTCGAAAGCATATTTCCTGTGTTAAATATTATGTTTCTGGTGACAGAAACAGTAATTGCAATAATGAAAAAGCACTTTCGATTTGAGCTGTTCCACTCTCAAGCCGCCAAACAAGGGGAAATAATTCAGTTGTATTATGTGCGACCAAAAGGGGGAACTAAAGGTGTGTGTGCTTCAAACAATCCCTTTATGTCTTTTTTATTTTATGAGATCACGTCCCGTAAGGCACCGCGCTACCTTTACATAAGCAAAACCTGAGGGAGATGACGGATATATTCTGGTAACTCAGCTTTCTTTGTTTTCCTCAAACTTTTTGGATGATTTTTTTCATGACATTCCCTTTGGTGCAAGGGACAAATGTAACTCAGTAGTTTGTGTTCAGACGTGAAAACCACAATAAATCAACTGTTTGCGTAAATCTTTTCATAATGTGAATACTCTGAGATCCAATGAAGTTGCTGACATGGAATCCACATATTTCTCATCTCTAATCAGAATTAATTCAAACGTTTAAACATAGTTTACTGATGCAATATATATTACTCTACCGTCTATTCAAATATATATTGCATTTAATCCCTTAATCCCTTAATCCCGAGGCTCTGTGTAATACTCAATTCTGATTGGTCGATAGCAGCAATCAGCAGTCAGTTATTTCTGAATAATGATCACTGATCTGTTAATAATGATCGTTGTCACGGGCAACCACTTCTGCCGCCTGATTCCCATCCCGTATCACTCCACCTACATGCTAATGCTAACACAAACTAGTGGCGCCATCTTGTGGCGCTACATAGAAACGACGATTGAAGACTTCAAGACATGCATGTGGATATGTACAATTTCAGGTGAAATAAACATCGAGATGCTTTGCTACAAGCAGAAACTGCAGGAGCTCCTTAAGATATGATATTGCAAGTTCCTCCACTTGATGGTATTCCTTGGTAACAGGGTGGTCAGAGCATTCGCATTGTTGGAAACCCTTCTGCGTCTTCAGCAGGTATCTCGAGGTCACAACGTTTCGCCCGTTAGCCTGTACGCCTCACCTGATTGGGCCAGCGAAGACTACATTAGCCTTCACCTGCAGAAGGGTTCCAACTGCGGGCTCTTGTCAACCACAACCATCTCAAGCTGGTCTCAGCTGTCATGGTAGTTTCCAAGTCCTAACTGTCTTTGACAAACCACCCCAACGATCTCCTGATGCTTCCAGTACACTTCTGCTTCCTTCGCCGCTTCCTGAGGCTTCCACTTCCTGCCACACTTGATGGTTAGCGTGTCTAGTAGCAGTGTGCTGACTGCTCTTGCCTTAGTGGCTTTGAATTCTTCCACCACCGATGAGACTGGTAAGCGGAGCTTGGAGGTCTTGCTGTGCAGGTTGACTGAACTGAAAGTTGGGGGAACACCCAGCCATCTTCACCCGGATTTGCTCATGCAAATTTGTCTCTCCGTCGCTTCTATTTGAGTCATGGGGAAGTCATATAGAAGGAATGGCCATTGCAGTCTGGGTATGATGTCATACTGGAAGCACCACACCTTAAACCTTCCCAGAAGCTGATTGTTGTCGATTGCCTTGAGCCAGATGTTTAGTTGAGCCATGGGGTCTTTGAGGTTGCCGCTGTCCTTCAGGGTGTTGTCATAATTCTTTCCAAGGCATCGGATTCCTTGTTCTTGAATTGTTGGAATCTCAGACCCTTGAATACTGAATATGTTTATTGTCAGCTTTCCTTTCAGGATACTTAGGCTCCACATTAATAACAAAAAATAGGTTAGTCATTTCTAGGATGACATTTTTCTGTTCACTATGTTGTCGCAGTGTTAGCAACGTTGTTGTGGAACTGATTTTCTTAGTGGAAACTCTTAAACTAGACGAGTTGTAGCAACACAACATTTATTCATTCATTTGTTGTAAGAAAATAATAATTAATTTACAGAGAAACTACGACATGGAACGACTGGGAGCTGAGATATTACAGGTTTGAAATCATACAATCAGTGCTGCATTACAACCACCTCACATTTAGTTTCTGTGGGTTTGAATTGAAGCCACATTATTTTTATTAGACTTTTTTTTCTGCCTCCAGCATAGGCTAATTAACTGGAAAATATGGGCCCCATACACACTCAATGATTTCCACTGTCAAATGTCACAGAGATACATTTGTAAATGGCATTTGAATGGTGTTAAAATCGAGAATTTACATCACTCTGTTAAAATATTGGGCAGGGGGACTGTTCAGGGTTAAAGCTGAACACTCATTTCATCTGAGATCTTTCTTTCACAAACAGGTCATCCTCAGGGGGTACAATAAATCGCAATAATAAAATGTCGGTGTAAATATAAAAAACACATTTCAAAGGAAGGAAAAGCCAAAAATAAATGCCAGATTGCAGAGTCTGCTTAAAAACAGAAGGATCTCTACTGTTTTCATCATTTTTCAAACATGTGTACTGTATATAAAAGTGTGTCATCAGCATAGCAACGGTGGTTGAAATTGTGATGTCTAATCTGTGTAACCTTTTGGCAAATACAGTTCATATTTAAGATGCATATATTAAAAAATGCATATTTAAGACAGGACCAAGAATTCTCCCCTGAAGAATCCCATAATCAACTACCTCTTTGGTGAAGGGGCAGGAATGCAGGGTGGTCTGAGTGGTCGTCTCCAAGCTTGTGGGTTTGATCCCAAACATGGCTCTGCATGTACGATGGGTGTCCATCCCCAAGGTAACTATTCCCTACCTGGCTAACTACTCCTGCTAAATGTACTTAATGTTCATTGCTAAGTCACGATGGAATAAAAACATCTACTGAATGTAATGAGAACCAGTCAAGAACACGATCAGCGAGACCTACCCATTCCTAAGGTCTATCTATCAAAATGTTGTGAAATGTGTTTGGCACGAAACCAGCCATGATTTTTTTCTAGAGAGCTGTTGTGATCGAACAGCAACTAAAACTTTATCAAGAAAGGGGAGGTAGGAACTTGGTCCAAAAATGCCAAAATCAGATTGGAGTTCTTAAGCAGAGCTTGTACCATGGCTATTTTGGAGGCTTTGGAGAAGATGCAGAAATATCGGAAATTGTTTATTATCCTAGTTGTGGCTGCAAGAGGCAGTGGATTACTTCATCGTCCCCAATGAGGCTTCTGGACGGGGAGATCCAAGAGAAATGTTATCGGAGGGTGACTTCATATTTTCAAGCAGGCAACAGCAGCTGGATTTCGGAAGACTCATTTTCATGGTCTTCTAACTCAAAGGAATTTAGGGTTGCTTTGGTCTTCAGGGACAAGAAATGTCCTTTCAAAAAGTCATGATGAACATGTAACGATGAACAGGGAGATCCAGGGGAAGCGTTTCCGTATAGCATGACTTCATATTGGAGAACCAGTGGTGGATTGTTCAGGCAGGCAATAGGGCCCGATGTAGGAAGACTACCAAACGCCCTAAATCCCGACTAAAAGACTACTGGGTCTTCTGAACCCAAAAGAAAATAGCGCCTTTAGGAATGGACTTCAAAAACGTCCTGATGACCAGGTAAGTTTACTTTTCCCACTTTTCCTTCCGTCACCCAAAACCACATATTTTTGGAATATTTATTATTAAATCGATTGATTACATAGTTTTTATCCAAAATATATGTCGGCGGGGGAGTTGTTTTGGAAAATAAAATAGTATGACGGTGTACTGCCCGCCCCCATGAGGCATAGCTCAACACAGAGGGCAGATCTAATGAGCCAAAGCGCGTCTCGGCCCGTTAAGTCACAGTGACTCTAATCAAGTATGACAAAATGTGAAATACATCACAGCACTTCTATTCCCATAGGTTACTTTTCCTTCCCCCGCCTCTTTTGATCCGGCGATGTTGCCTCTTTTCTCTTATATAATACAAAACGCTGATCTCACCTGTCGTCTCGAGCTCCAATTTCACCGGCTAAATGATGGTGATTGGATACCTCTCAAGCACATCATCTCCCCTTCAGAACGGATTCCTCTTCTCCCGTTTTGCTCCTCGGCTTCCCGCTGTGTTAAATCGCTCGCGAAAATACACCATCTTGCGCTGTACATTCTGCCAACCTGGCACCGAGGCTTCGCAGAAACCCCGGTGACGTCCGCCGATGTGTATGAAAAGAAAATGACACCTTTGATAACCCCTGTACCCTGTCAGCGCACAAAATTAGCCGTACTTCCCACCGACAGGTTGCAGAGCCGGTATCCGGGGGATAATGATGTCACACTCTTGACTGGAAGCGGACGTCTCCGATGGGCTACCAAGCAAGGAAGACGTTTAAATGACAGACGATTACAACCGAATGATCTATCTATGTGTCTAGATCTGAATGTGTATCTATCTGTCTGTGTACATCTACGTGATTAATGGGCAAATTAAACCATTACCACATAAAGTCGGCGTCGCATAAAACCCTAGGTAGTTGGCAAGTTCAGCCGGATTCATTTTTAAACAAATGCATCTATTAATTAATTAATTAATTAAATTGACGTGTTTTTTTTTGGATTAATTAATTTATTGGTTATATTATTTTTTAATCTTGTATTTAATATAGTTATTTGTAAATTTATTGCCATTGATTGAATTTTTTTTTTCTCATAGGGAGAAGACTGGATGTCATTGTCCATAAACAATTTTGAATTTTTCCCCCCCCATTAGACACAGTGGCCATGTTTTAAAATGCATAGCACGAAGAAATCGTATATCTTGATTAGCATTGTGCACACCCTTCCACAACCGAGTTGCTGAGTTGCAGCAAATTCGGCCGTTTTAAGGAAATATAGTGTTTGTTCGTCAACAGTATCATCCATCAGGTGCAGCCAATAGCAGGGCCACCGTCTAGTACGTAATCAAATAACTGCCGTCTTTCCAAAAGTGCTCAAGACACAGAGTTGTACTGCACATTGAGGTTTAATTTGACCGCACTCGAAGCCTGTTGATTCAAGCTGCGGTCTGCCACGGGAAACATCAATGAAAATGTTTCTAAAGTGTTTGACAAGCAGCCAGTCTGTCAATCAAGGCGCCGTGTTGTGTATTAATTCGGTACGAAGGGTGGAATCGGATTGCCGTTTCAAAATACGACCGGAGCCTCGGGCATAAAAAACTAAATAATTAAAATCGAAGTGTGAATAGGGGGAGATGAAAAGCCAAGAGGAGTAACGGGGCTTTTTGAAGAACCAGACTGTTCAAATTGCAGAACAATATTGTTTTTTTCAATTGTTAAATGTTTTTTTTTTTTTCGATTTTACATTCAGACATCACTCGGAATAATGCTGCCTTGTTTTTTCAAACGAGTTGGGTTGTCAATGTTCAATAACGTTAATTGATAGTCCTTTTACTGTTCCCTGTGATTGATTTCTGCCATGAAACTTTGAGATTGGAACGATTTGTCTGTGGTAGAACCATAAAAATCCCTGCAAAAAAACAAAAAACCCACACACAAAGCAACCGCTGTAAAAAAATCTTCATTTTAGGAAAACGATTCACCTTATTAATCCATTTAAGGGCTATCATTACCAAATGTCATGTCTGGAATATGTTAATTTCTCGAAAATAAATGTGCTTGCAACACCCAGCAGGCTTTTGTCTGCAAACCAGCGCTCTGCATGCGGATTAAGCTGTGATTGACGGCAGCGTGAGGCTGTTTCCGATCATGTTCCCTCTCTTTCCCTGACGTGTTTTTTTTTTAAACGACAGCACTCATTAGCGGTGGGAGATGAGATTGGTTTCTCGCAGTAGTTTCCAACATGGGGTCGGTCAGGGCACCGCCTTAGGATGGAAAACTGGAAAGATGGAAAACTCCAGTATGATTTTTTTTGATCGATTTAAGCCTTATTTTTCCATCGTTGGGTGTCATCCCCGAATGGTTGGCATCAGGGACGTTGAAAGTGATACAGTATTGGGAGAATAGTGTTATCTCCCGGTGGTAGAAAAGTAAGGTTTAGGGGTTTCCATTAAGAAGGTTCCTTTTTTGTGTAATTTCTCATGCAGATATCGATCAGAAACACAGCTAACAAGTCACTGAGCATTTTGGTCGTCTCGTGAAACAGATACACACATATAAGAGCGTGTCTTCAGCATAACAGCAGTGATCGAAATTCTGATGTCTTCTAGTGTAACCAGTTGTGAAATTAAATGTAAAGGTAAATAAAAATAATAGACAATTCTTCCCAGGGTAAGACAAGTGGTCCTGGTTTTAGGGCTAAGGTTTCCTTTAAGAAGGTTCCTTTATTGCGTCCTCCTCGGCATTCACATCCTCTGATTCACATCTGGTCCTCACTCAAAGATATTACACTTCCGCCGGCGCTGCTGCTGGTGCAACCTCCGTTTGCACTGCCATAAACCAAATGAGACACAACATAAAAAATCTGTCATGATCCTATCGGGACAGTTGGCCAACTCCCATGTGCCGCATCGGCGTCTGTCACAGCGTCGTTCGTAAGTGAAAAAACAGCACGTCTAAGAGACATAAAGCTGCAGATGTTTCCCTTTTATATGATTCACATATGGTGGTGTTATCTATGTGTGTGTGTGTGTGTGTGTGTGTGTGAATGGGTGGTCTATAACGCACGCTGACTCCCCAAGGTTTCTGAAGGCGATCCTCTTGGCCGATGACACCCTGTTATTTTCTCCTTCTTCCCTATCACCTCGAGAGCCGTCCTCCCGGGGCATCGATTGAGGACGGAGGAATCGAGGGGGATGTTTAAATGGGAAGGGCA